>JAMXBD010004033.1:0-88499 GCA_024138025.1 Combretum micranthum | reverse complement strand
ATTTGGGTGGTGGTATGTCACCAAGCAAGTGATGAGTCTCATACAAGCTTTTTCAATGGGTTTACTAACACGAATAGGTGAGACTGAAAGAGGGAGTTCTAGGTGGTTCCCCTAGATTTTATGATATAGTTTATACTTAAACCCTAAACCGAAAGTCAACCGAAAACCCTAAAGTCAACAAATCTATAACAAAACCCTGGTAGAATTAGATCCGACAATCCCGTGTTCTTAAACCCGAAACAACAAAATTGAGATAATGATAGATAATAGTTCGTAATAATATAAGAAAACTTAAAAATACCAGGTTCGTTAATTTTTAATGTATTTTGGATCCGAACAGATCGGTTTTCGAAAGTTGTGTCCTGATGCACCCGACGGTAAACATATTCCGATAATACTGTTGGATTTGTGAAAATACAAGGATTTCAAAAATATTAGTTTTAAAATAATTTTTTCGGTATCTAAAAATATTGATATAGCTTAATTACGCGTATTTTCTTTCTAACAATATTAATTTGTCTTATCTACTAATTTATAGTATTATTTTAATACTATCACTACTATTCATCTTTTCTACTTTTCCTATAACCTATTCTTGCACCCTACATACCTATTATCTACTTATTATATTTCCCATACATCTTATTCACATCACATCACACCTTTCAATTATTACTTTTAAATTAACACAAAATTACAAAACAAATCAAAACCACACTCTCTCCCTCTCATCATCACACCGGCCTCTCTCTCTCACACATACACACATTTTTTTCTTTTCAATTTATTTTATTCACACAATTTTCACCCCTCAAAACTCTATAAATACCACATCTCCCTCTATTTCTTTCACATGTTCATTTACCTTACCAAAATTTTCTCAAATTCACTCCACAAATCCTCTTTCCGAAAAATTCTCTCTCATTTTCTTTGCTACCCATTTCCTATGTTCTTTCTGCACACACATTATAAAAAACCACTCTTACACTACTACTTACATATTCCCACATTGGGTAAATATTCTCACCTATATCTTTTCACCAATTATTTTCCATGTTATGTAACTTAGCATGACTATGATATTGTTTCTTAAAAACTAATGTGAGTTGTAGAAGTAACAACATGTTCATGTTTTGTTCTTACATATGCTAAGAATCCCGATGTTTTGTTATATTATGATGTTATGTTGTTGTTATTGTTATTATGCTCCTAACTTCATTTTGTATATATATTATTATCTATATGTATATCTATATATTCCTTAGAGCCTAAAATGCTCACTAACTCTCTAACAAGCTTATTATTATTGCTTTCTTTTTATTTCTTTTTAGGACTAGTCAATCTTAGTCCTGGGTGTCTTGATAAAGCTAAGACTCCAATACTTGACCGAGATACTTTATGAAGCTAAGGTTCCCAATACTTGATCTTATTACTTACTTATTATTTTGCTTCTTACATCTTTCCTATATTTCATCATTTTCATATTACATATGCATATACATTCATCATCATAATGATATTGTCTCAACAAAAATTTAAAGTGGAATTTTCTTTAATAAAGGAAAATGAAACTAAACTCTTTAATATATAACTTGTCACTAAATCAAGATTTTGTTATCAAACACTTGGGATAATTATTTTACAACATCTTTCAAACTCATCAAGATTTTTCTTAAATGACAAATAAAAGATGATGTTATCAAAGAATTAACTAGCAAACTAAACTTTTCTTTTTGTAATAAGCCACATGAAATTTATTAAAACTAGTGTTAATATTTATTTGATAAGCAAATTTTTCTTAAAAAGCTTACTTATAGTATTATTACCAACTCCATAATAAAAACAAAAAACTAGACTAATTTTCAAAGTTAAGATAAAATCAACTCATTAATTTATAAAACCACTTAGAAAAAAATAAAGGTTGCCAAGTTCCTAATGATAAACACATTTTCAAAGAAATAAAAAGAGTATAACATGATAAATTAAAAAACAATGGATATTATCAACAACTTAAGAAAGATGTTTTCATTCTAAATAAAAATTGGTAAAGAAATTAAAAGACCAAGTTTTAGAAATAAAATTTATTATTAAAGAAGTTAGGAAATAAAATATAAGAGGAAAAAGACCTATTTATCAAAACTATTCTTAAAGGAAAATATATACAACTTAAAATTATTATAGGTTATCAATAACTGAATAAAAACTTTGGAAACTTCATTTTTATCGCTAGAAGCAAGATTTGTAGAAGACCAAAGTTAAGGAAAAAATTATTTGTTTTAGAAAAGAATTTGGAAAAACAAAATAAGAATATACTCATTTACAACAACCTAAGAAATTATAAAGTTCCTCTAAAACACTTAGAAAAGAAATTATTAAGATTCAAGTTTTTAACACCATAAGGTGAACTGTTTTACGAAAAATAATTATTGAGACAACACCATTAACTTTTGCATACAATATGAGTATATATATATATATTATTCAAAGGATTGTTCAACTATATATATATATATATGTTTTCTTTGAATTTTTGGTTAATACAAAGTGTCGAGCCTAGATTTTTCCACTATTTGATCTGGTTCATTTCTCCTAACCCGATTCACATTAAACCCGAACCCATTTAATATGAATCATCGACTAGGGGTTAAGAGAAATTTTAATTTTTGAAAACTTTTTAGAGTCGCCACCCGATATAAATCGGGAAAAAATAAAAGCTAGGATCAAATGGGTCGGTTGATCCTAACTTAGCTACTAGTCTGCGAAAATTTGATTTGAAAAATCAACTTTAAAACCAGATATCATGGATTCGGGGGCTAACCTATTAAAACCAAATGGTTACCACTTTTGGAATTTTAAACTTATAATTTATCTTTTTCATGCTCAAAAATTCAAATGATACATTATGAAACAATATTCACAAATCACATTATTCATTTTTTTTTATTTTTATGTGCTTTTCTTCATTTTTATTTTTTAGTATTTTTTTTAGAATATCAATATTAACAAACATTTTTTGGAAGAAAATACAACTCCATTTTTTTGAAAAGTTTGGTCAAAATCCTATGTTAATGAATGCATGATTTGGTGAGGTTCTATAGGTCCCCCGATCTAGCAGATCATAAGGCTAAACCGGAGTGGGAGGACATTTCTTGATCTAGAGGGTGGAAAGCCACAGCCCCCGGACCTTACTTCGTCCTCCTCGCTTAGGCTCTTAAGACGGCCCTGGTACGACCGTATCTAGCACACAATCATGCTAATGCAGATGCAAATGCAAATAAATAAACAAACAATCAACCTTTTACTTTCTATTTTACATACTTGCAAGGTTAGTATATATATTTACAAAACATTATTCAATATAATATACAAAGAATCATATATTCATAAAAATTGAGCAATGATAAATTTAAAATTTAAAATTCCTAAGTGGCTAGCCCTCTCTTTTTTAAAAAAATTTAGGCGTCCCCAGTGGAGTCACCAAACTGTCGAGCCTGGATTTTTCCCACTATCTGATCTGGTTCATTTCTCCTAACCCGATTCACATTAAACCCGAACCCATTTAACATGAATCCTTGACTAGGGGTTAAGAGAAATTTTAATTTTTGAAAAATTTTTAGAGTCGCTACCCGATATAAATCGGGAAAAAATAAAAGCTAGGATCAATGGGTCGGTTGATCCTAACTTAGCTACTAGTCTGTGAAAATTTGATTTGAAAAATCAACTTTTAAAACCAGATATCATGGATTCGGGGGCTAACCTATTAAAACCAAATGGTTACCACTTTTGGAATTTTAAACTTATAATTTATCCTTTTCATGTTCAAAAATTCAAATGATACATTATGAAACAATATTCACAAATCACATTATTCATTTTTTTTATTTTTATGTGCTTTTTTTCATTTTTATTTTTTAGTATTTTTTTTATAATATCAATATTAACAAATATATATATATTTTTTTAAAACAAAAACTTATATTTACAAAATAGTTATTCACAATATTTAAAAAAAAACATTTTTTTTATTATTTTTTAATGTCGCCCCGCAGGTGCCTACGTACTCGTTAATCGAGATCAGACAAAACGTAGTTCTTTTAAAAAGAACTTTAATTTGTTGATCAATTTTAATTTTTTGAACTATTCTCACTTTAAGTTCATTAAATTTTATATTTTTATGAAAATCATTTTTGATGGTCCTATGATCTAATCAATTGATTTTCATTTTATGAAAATATAATTTTTCTAAGTTTGAAAATCATTTTTGATTTTTTTTTTGAAAATTCAATTTTGTTATTTTTATTTATTTTTGTTTATTTATTATCATTATTTTTATTTTTATTTATTTTTTTTTAAAAAATCATCACATAAATTCACAACATATTCAGAATATATTAAAATATATTAAAATTATTTTTCATGCATTAAATATGCATTTTCTAAAGTAATTTATGTATAAATACATATTAAAAATATTCAAAAATATCAAAAAAATAAATTTATATGAAAAATAATTATTTATATTTTTTTGGATTTTTCTGAATTTTTTAATGAATTTTTATGAATTTTTACGAATTTTTTACTATTTTCTGTAATTAATTATATAATAAAAATATAATAAAATAATGCGGATTAACCTGGACCGTTGGATGAAGCGGACGAGATCTGGAGCGTTGATCACGTTGACTGATCCTGATCGTCTGATGTGAAGACTTCCAATCTGGAGCGTTGATTTGCTTGATGAAATCTGGACCGTCTGATCTGCTTGATTGAATCTGAGCCGTCTGATCGCTTGATCAAATCTGGACCGTCTGATCGCTTGATTGAATCTGAGCCGTCTGATCGCTTGATCAAATCTGAGTCGCTGATCTGCTTGATCAAATCTGGACCGTCTGATCTGCCTGATTGAATCTGAGCCGCTGATTTGCTTGATCAAATCTGGATCGTCTGATCTGCTTGATTGAATCTGGGCCGCTGATCTGCTTGATTGAATCTGAGCCATCTGATCGCTTGATCAAATCTTGGCAGTCTGATTTGAGTTGACCGTTGACCGATGACCGACCGGGTTGGATTCAGATCTTCGGGTCGGATCTCGGAGCTCTGACGGGTGAAGAAGATGATCACGCGACTTTTCGGGGCGGATTCCGGCGGTCTTCGGCGGCTGGAAGCTTGTCTGCCCGATTCCTTTGGTGGTTGCGCGTCCTCTGAAGGTGGTGGTTCGCGCCCAGAACCACCGTGGACGGCGGTTCGCGGAGGTGGTTGCCGGTGGTTCAAATCTGAAAAAATAAAAAAATTTGCAGAGATTAATTTGAGCAATTCGAGCAAATCTAAGCACACTAAATCATCTAAATCAAGTTTCTAACATTCTTGAAACATTCAATTTGGATCAAATCTGATCCAAGAACTTCGAATTTGAAAAAATTCGAATTTTAACCCTAAACTTGAAAACTTCGAATTGATCCTATTGTGTATGTGTTTCTTGAAATTGACTTGTGCCTTTTGATCCTAGGACCCCCTATTTATAGGTTGCAAGCTCAATTTTACGTTTCGAACAGTTTCAAAAATGAATCGATTTTTGCCTCTTTGTTTTTCACGAATTTAATTTGAAAATTCTTGATTAATTTGTTTGAAGCTGATGAATTGATGATTGATTTCTCATATCCTTCATCAAATCATTTAATTTGGGTAGATGAATTATCCAATTTTTCCAATTCTTGTAACTCCTCATTTATGTGCAATTGAATGCTTTACAAATTGTGATTTTTTCCCAATTTTTTAGCACGAATTTTGTGACTTTTGGGTTGTTTTCACACATGAATTGTGTATTGATCTTTCATTTTCCATGTCTACTTTGCAATTGCATCATCAATTTCAACAATCAATGATGTTTTGTCAGTTAAAAACTGATGCAAAATAAGGCAAAAAGTCACTTTGAGGAAGATGCAAAGGCAAAAAAAATGAGATGATAAAAAGGCAAAAATTTGCCTTTGCTAGGGTTTGAACTTGGGTCCTTGAGCTTGAGTGTGTATTTGGGTCAATGTGTTTAACCAACAGGCCATTTGGCCTGTGCCTTGATCACTTAGCCAACTTCATTAATACTTAATTAAGGCTTTTTGAAAAATGAGTTTAATTAAATTTAAGCCTTAATTAATTGGGCAAAAATTGGGTGTCTACACAAAGTTAGAAAAATCATGTTTTAAAGATGAAGATTTTCGTGTTGATTATGTACCGTGACTTTTAGAAAACCAAATGACTTTTTATGAAGAAAATAACCTTAAAAATGAATAGATTTTTCAAGTATATAGAAAATGATATATATATGCTAAACTCCGAGTTAAAATGAGCTAGTTATGACCATTTTGAGTTAGAATTTCACTTTACATGAATTTTGACGAACTTAGTAAAATAGAGTTGCAAGTTTAAATAGAACTTCCAAGAAATACTCGTTCTGGGTACTTCTTTTGTATAGGTGACTTGGAGTCCGAGCCACCTTACTCAGAGAATTACTTTGATTAGAAGCTTCTGCTGCTATGGCCGAGTGAGTTTCTTTCCTACATTCTTGTCCTTATGCTTTTGCTTGTAGATTAGTGGCACTAGACTTTAGGCAAAGATAAAAATATGATAACGCATGTGTTTTACTTATATGAGTGAAATTATGCTAAGTATGCTAAGGTGGGAATTGTTAACTAATCATTGTATAACTTAGTATAGGAATGTCTGCAAATTCTATGATTACTTATAAAATGTCTAATATTATGCCATGATTACTTAAATAAAATGATTCATGCATGACACATAGTAAGTTACATTGCATTCATTACCATACCTTTGTGGGACAAGGGCATAGTAATGAGGTCGAGGAACCTGAAAATATATTCTATGGTTTTGATTGCCCGTATTAAATGGTGAGTGGATACTTGAATTAACTACAATTCAACGGTTAGTAAGAATTTGTATAAAAACTATGAAAACATCATTTACGAACTATGGCCTTATTGCCTGGAACACTTAACCAATGGAGGGGTAAATCCATTCAAGCATATGATTCCCGAAAAATCGTATGTATTGTTTGCTCACTTGATTGATTGCATTTCATATGATTGTTAAATGACTTGATTGAATATTGATTGTTGAGTACTTTACTTGTGAAATTAATTCTCGTTAAGCAAGAAGCTTACTCCCTTATAGATATCTTTTGCAGCTCCCCTATTTATGGTTGAAGCCCCAGAGTTATTTCTCTCAGGTATTATCTTTTGGCTTAAGGAGTTTTTTGAAGAAGTCAAATATTAGATGTAGACTTAGACTTCTAAGTAAATCTCCAAATGTAGTTATTTTGATTAAGCATTGATAGTTCTTGTTGAACTATATCTTTTGATAGTGGAATGCCCCTTTAATATTTACAAGACCTTTATATTTCCATATTTCAGATATTATGTTATG
The DNA here is from genome assembly GCA_024138025.1 of Combretum micranthum. NCBI lineage: Eukaryota > Viridiplantae > Streptophyta > Magnoliopsida > Myrtales > Combretaceae > Combretum > Combretum micranthum. The sequence goes on along the minus strand of JAMXBD010004033.1, from coordinate 81,062 downwards.
ATTTCCATTCTTAAACTGTTATATGAATGTCTTCTTAAACAACTTGTTTCAAAGTTGGTCCTCTATGATTGTGAATGTACGCCGTACACCTAGTATCGAAGCTTATGAGATGACTAAGGATATCATACTTAATCTTTAATATTGAGTGTGGCGGACTGTCGTATTTAGGGTACCCTTTGGAGCATGACATTCAGTGTGAAGGTGCTTAGTATGAATTTGACTTCTGTATGGACTGGTGTAAACTATTCGAGCTGGTAAGCCCCAAAAGTTGAGGTCATACGATGCTAGGGGGTTGATCGCTTTTTTAGGTGTAGAATTTCTCTCTCCCCACCCTCCCCCACCACTCCCCTCCACCCCTCCCCCACGAAAAAAAAAATCTATCAAGCTGAATTCTAAAGGGAGTCGTGCTTTTGTCAACTGATATCTATTTCATTTTCTGTAGAACACGTGAGGTCAGCTTAGCAGGTTTATATATCTTTTGCTAATGTTGTTATTGTTGTTCTTTTTTACATGTGCGGATGTAGATACACATTAATGGGCTTCTTCTTGGATCGTCGACCAGGAAAAGGAAGAAGACTCTAGTAAAGAAGAAGGTGCCTTCGAAAAGGTGAGCCATTAGTAATGGGGAACATGATCATCTTATTCCTATTGTGGAGGAGGTTCAAATCGTATCTCTATCGAGTCCTCACAAGTGTGATCAATGTGGTGAAGAAACTCTTGTTGCTGACCCCAATGTGTAGGTCCTATATTCTCTACCATGCCTTTGGTTTCCCAAGATGCAAAGTTTGCCGAAACGTTCTTCGATTACCGTTTCCTTGATTAGTTGAGCATTTTCTAGGGTTGAGACTATTGAGAGTACCAGCACTTTGACCTAGCTAGGTCGATTGTTGCTAGAGATCGGCCAGCTGGTGCCATTGCTTGAGGCCTTATAGAGGTCATGGGGGAGAGGACATTGAAGTAAGCTAGCACGATTGTTGATTGGCGAATGCTCAAGGACATTACTTTCATCCAGGATAAGGGTAGGATGAGGACCTTGTTGAGCGAGCTAAAATCTAAGGATTAGATTTTTTACTTTTCAGCTTGCAAACTTTCTGAAGTAGTTCATTTCTTTCTTTTCTCTCCTTTCTTTTTTTTTTTTTTCATTTGTTCTTATTCGTCGCAAGCTATGATGACTCTCTTTGACTTTGCGAGGTACATGAGGTTGAATTGAGGGGTGGTAAGTTAGTTATTTTCATCTTTGTAGTGGCTTCGTCATTCAGTATTTTATAGATACGTTAGCATTTTTAACTTGATTTGCTCTTGATAGGGTGATGAGAAGCTAGAGAGGTTGAGGGCTTGCATTGTGAGTTGGAGAAGGAGTCTTTCAAAGAAAGGAGGGATAGGATTAGGCTGCAGAGTGATGTCACTGAGTTGATGGTAGAGAGGAAGAGATTGGTGCATGAGGTGGAGTTAGTAGCCTTGCGCTCTTGGCAACAGGTTATCGAAGCCATGCAATGACAATCTTTCTTGAGGCAGTCTGCTGATGATCTTGAGAAGAAGTAGAGGGATGTAAGGCAAGAATGGGATGCTTTGTCCTCCCGGTTGAATGATATTATTATGAGCTTCAATAGGCTGAATGAGGTGCTAGGCTTGAAGTAGAGTGTTCTCAAGGCCGGTTACTTCTCTCTTTGGTCCTTTATTCCTATTTCTCCTTTCTCTCATTTTTTTTTATTTTTGTTTTTTCATTGTAGGTCTAGGTGGCAGAGTTAGAGAGCGGACAGGTCATTCCTAAGGTGACTAAGAAGCGCGTGTTGGCGAAGGTTTATAAGTGCCAAAAGTGGAGGGAGCTTTAGCAGGTGATTATAAAGGAGAGTGCCAAGGTCGTTCATAATGAAGTACTTAGGTTGTATCCCGATCTTAACCTTAGCTTCTTATTTTTCCATTTAAGTGAGGCTATCATTGAGGTTGATGAAGAAGATGAGGAAGATGAGGAAGGAGATGGTGAGGGAAGGAACATTACTGAGGTCGAGGAGGGTAATGAGGTGGGAGATGCTATTATCGAGCAAGATGAAGATGTTGCCTTAGATGTGACCCATAGGGCTTATCAGTAAGCTCCTGGAGCCATGGTTATCGAGGTCACCTTAACACTTAAGCCCTATATGGAGGTCCATGCCGAGGTAGCCGGTAGTGCTTTTGCTAAAGGCCAAAAGGAGTTGTTGCTCCTTGACCTATGACGAGTGGGGAAATTTTGACGAGTGGGGAAATTTTGCTGACTGTCAAACATATTAAGTTTCATTTCATTTTTCCTTTTCTTTTTTTGGTAGTGCAAGCTGTGTTGTCAGCTTATTTGGTTTGCTCATTAGCCTTTTGGTGGCTTTGAATGTAAAATTTTTCCTTAGTGAATTTTTTCTATTGTTGTTGCTTGGATACTCTGATGTTTCCTTCTCTCTTTTCCTTTATCGTATGTTCATGGATGCTCTTTCTCTCTTTTCTTTTTTATCATAGCTTGGTGTGCTATTTGGTCGGTCGAGCTATGACATCAACTCTATTGGGCTCGTGCTAAGTCACTTTTTATCGGAGGTGTACCCACAAGGTTATCTATAGCCTTTTGTTTCTCAAGATTTTGGCACTTTCTAAGGTTTGATTGGATAGCCGGGGTGAGCTGTACATGAGATTCTCAAGATTCATAGCATTAAATGCTATTAGGGGATGCCTTTCTTCTTTTCCTATAAATAGTACCTTTGGTTAGAATGGTGTTCACCATATCTTTGAACGACCTAACTCTTAAACCCTGAGTTGAACTCTCTCTCTTTTTTTTTTTTTATATTTTTATACTTTAGGTCATTTCTTGATTAAGATGTTGTTGCTTTGGTTTGAAACTTTTATTAACCTATTATGGTTAGATACATTGAGCCCTTGGAGGTCATAAGCAGTGGTTGGTCGCTCTACTGTATTTGTTTAGTGGGGTTGGTCGCTTCACTTTCTTTGTTTATGCGGAGTAGAGAAGGGATTAGGATGATTGTCTGGAGGCTAAGGTGCTATGATGTGCTAGATTCTAGCTTTGTATGACTCCCTTCTCTATGTCTATGCTAGGCTTGAGGCTATGTTTCTCTTCTGTTGTCTCAAGGTCGTTATAACCTAGCTTTGGAGGGTGAGATGGCATCCTTGGTAGTTATAGTAGAGTGAATAGGGAGAGTCAGGGCTTGTCCTGCTTCTATGACTTGGCCGTCCGATGGCTTATTCAAGGCTTATGTTGTCATGAAAGGGGAAAACGACCTTTTCTCATACTCCAAGTTCCTTTCCCTATGCTGTTTTCATGGCAAATGCAATGGAAAAAGGCTAGGTGCTTGAAGTAGTCATAGCTAATGGCAGCCAATTCGGACATTTCTTATTGGGTGAGTTGCTCGTTAGTTGCTTCTCAAGTTGGGATTCCTGAGCAAATGGTACACTACTACCCCATTTGTTCAAAGTCATGGGGTGACCTAGGTGCTTCATGCCATTTTCTTGGTGAGTAGGAGAATTGAAAGGCATGACAAATTGGAACTAGAGAGATTGGGATCATGGTGACCTTGTGGTGATTAATTGTAAGCTTTTGGATTTTGCCGAGGCTATCCGTGGATCAAATGCACATTTTTGAGTTGGAGCTAACCAGATGGTGTGCCGTGGTGTTGCTCTTTTAAGGTTATGGAGGAAACTGAGTACCTTTAATTTGAAGGTCAAATCCTTCTTGGAGTTCTTAGTTTGAAGTTCACTTGCTCTTGTAGAGATTTCATATTAAAAGCTTTTGGTTGAGATACCAATCAAAACTAACCTGGGCGAGATGCTAGTCAAAACTACTATAACGACCTGCTTTAAATCAATCAAATTTACGTTTCCTTTATCTTAAGCTCTTTCTTGATTTGTTATCTAGTTTGAGCTTCGTGTTCACTCTTGTAGATGGCGATCTTAGTAGAAAGAGTTGGCATAATGCATTCTTGTTCTAAGGGGGTGTTTCCCTTCTAAGTGAGTTGTTTGAACCTTCTAGTAGGGGCTCTTAAAAGGGGGGTTACCCAAGCTCTTCATGGGGAGTTGCCTTTAAGAGGAAGTTACTCGAGCTCTTAGCGGGGAGTTACATATGCTCTCAGGAGGAATTATCCTTGAGAGAGAGTTACCTGATCTCGGGGGGAGTTACCCTTAAGAGAGAGTTATTCGAGCTCTTTTAGCATAAGAGGGCAGGGTTCTTTAAACTCCCGAAGCCTCTGCTGAACTTAACTTTCCTTTTTGGGGGCTTTGGTTCGAGGCAAGAGAAATCGCATTGTCATTGAACTATCATTTCATTCATAAGTTCTTTTCTTGAATTTACAAGGTCATGTTTTGAGCTTATGTATGTTGTGGGAATAGGTCATATTTATTCGAAGAACTTTCTTAAGTTATTCGCATTCCAGGTTCTGGAGATGAGCTCGCCTTCTAGAGTTTCTAGCTTGTATGCTCCTTTTGCCAGGGCCTCTTTTACTTTAACTGGATCTTCTTAGTTAGGGGCGAGTTTTCCTCAAGCCTCTTCGAATCCCATTGCCTTTAGCTTTCTACATACAAGGTCTCTAGGGAGGAAGACCTTGTTCTTAACCTTTTTGTTGTAATATTTTATCGCCTTTTGTTGGTAAGCTACCACCTTTTTGCTCACTATGTTGCGTCTCTTCTATCGTGTCTCGCTCGACCCTTAGCCTAACTTTGTTGATGAGCTCATTGTTCAAATCTTGAGCTTGCTTGGTAGAACAGCTTTAGATTTGAATGCTAGTTGGAAGGCGGTTTCTTCTATTACGGTTTGTCTGGTTGTATAGTATCCTCCTAATTTGCTGAGAGTTTATCCACCTACTTATCACTCATTTAACCTACCTTGGTCTTTAGGCTTTGCATTATGGTTTTGTTGATTACTTTGACCTGACCATTCACCTTAGGGTGAGCCATTGATGTGTAATGTGGAGTGATCTCATCCTTAGCACAAAAATGCTTGATTCTCTTCAAGCTGAATTGTTTTCTGTTATCCATCACGATGGAATGTGGGACTCCAAATCTAACTAAGATATTATTATAGCGAAAGTATTGAATGTTTTTTTCTATAACCTTTGCTACTGCCTCAACTTCTACCCATTTGGTGAGATAATCATACCTAACTATGATGAATTTTCTCTATCCAGTTGAAGCATGGAAAGGTCCGAGGATATTAATACCCTACATGGAGAAGGGCCACGAGCTAGTGAGGCATTAGAGATTTACGTTCAGGGTATTATCAATGAGGGTGATCTTTTGACATTGCTCGCACCGTTGTATGAATTCCTTAGCATTAATTTGCATACCGGGCAAAAGTATCTAGCTTGCATTACTTGAATGTGTAGTGGACGAGCCTTGACATGGTTGCTGCACTCCTTGGTATGAAGGTCTTCTATGACCTATTGTCCTTCCTCTAGGCATAGACAATAAAGTAAAGGAAAGTTGAAACCCCTTTTGTATAGGACTCCATTGATTAGAGTATAGTTGGCTACTTTGTACATTAGTCTCTTAGTGTTTGTCTTGTCTAGGGTTAAGGTTCCATCTTTCAAGTACTTTACTATTGGTGTCATCCAGCTTAAGGGGATGGGAACATCATGAGGTCGAGTACTTCGTAAGTTTCACTCAAAGTGGATTTTTCTGGGAGGAACCCTATGAAGATCTTTTCTCCAAGTTTGTTGAGGTCAGGTGTCACTAGAGAAGCAAACTTGGATAGTTTGTTGGCCTTCGAGTTGTAAGCTCGAGGAATTTTGATAGTTTCCCATGAGGGCAATTCCTTAGTTAAGGATTGGATCATCTCTCAGTATTCAACCATCTCTTCATTTTTTGCTTCATAGGAGCCTTTAACCTATTGTACCACGAGTAAAGAATCTAAATTTTTTTTCAGCTCTTTAATGTCTTCACCAATGTTGATAGTAAGTTTGAGCCAGGCAATCAAGGCCTGAAACTCTGCCTTGCTGTTGCTTGTAGGAAAACCAAAATTTAAAGTGTAGAAAATTTTGACTACATGAAGTCCTTCCAAGACTAGGCCAGCTCACCCCCCCATGTGAAAGATCTATCTACATAGAGTGTCTATACCTCCTTTTGTTGATCTTCTTGCTTTGGTAGGCCTGTGTATTCCACTACAAAATCTGCTAGTACTTAAGTCTTAATTGCGTCGCGGGTTTGATATTGTACCTCGTAGGTGTTGAGCTTTATTACATACTTCATCATTCGCCCAGGCATGTCGGGTTTTTAAAGGACTATTTTTAGGGGTACGTCATGAGAAAGACAACATGATGTGCCTGAAAATATGGTCGTAAACGCCTAGCTGATATCACCACTGATAGAGCGAATTTCTCTAGCTTCGTGTATCTTTCCTCTACTCCTTGAAGGACGTGGCTAACATAGTATATAGGTCGGTGTTGTTGCCCCTTAGTTCAAGTTAGGATCGATGAGAGAGCTTTATCACTTACCGTAAGGTATAGTTATAGGTATAGGTCTTTTCCTAGGCTTAGGGATGAAAACATCGATGGTTCCATTAGGAAACGCTTGAGGTTTTTGAAGGCTTCCAGAGTCTTTGTGATCCATTCGGACCTGTTAGGTTTCTTGAGCACTTTGAAGAACCTTAAATATTTAGCGCAGTTATTCTTTCTACGAGCTGTTGTACTTCTTTAACTAAAGAGGGGGGTTTCATCTTTAAGATTGCTTTGATCTTGTCGAGGTTCACCTTGATTCCTCTCTATGACACAACATAGCCCAAGAACTTTCCCAAGGTGGTCCTGAAGGCACTTTTCTGCGAGTTGAGCTTCATGTTATAAAAGCGTAGATAGTCAAAAGTCTCCTGGAGGTTGCAGAGGTGGTCTTTTACTTGTTTACTTTTCACAATCATATAATTCACACAAACTTCCATGTTCCTGCCGACCTAGGGTTTAAACACTTTGGTGACTAACCTCTAAAACGTACCTGCAACATTTTTTAGCCCAAACGGCATCACTTTATAACAGTATGTGTTGAATGAGGTGATGAAGGAGGTATATCTTTGTTAGTTTCTTTCATCTTAATTTGGTTGTAACTCGAGAAAGCATTTATGAAGCTTAACAGCTTGTGACCTAAGGTGTTGTCAATGAGCTGGTCGATCCGAGGTAGCGGAAAATAGTCCTTTGGGCATGCAATGCTTAGGTTTATGTAATTTATACACATTCGCCATTTCCCATTGTATTTTTTGACCAACACCACATTAGCCAACCGGGTCGGGTATTTTTCTTCCCTAATGAATCCAACTTATAGGAGCTTTTGGACCTATTTTTCAATAGTGGCTTGTCTTTTTAGAGCAAAGTGTCGGATCTTTTAGCGGATCGTTCTTTGGGTTTTGTTTATATTTAACGGGTGAGTGATTATGTTCGGACCGATGCTAGGCATGTCGACAAGCAATCATGCAAAGACATCTTTATTTCCTCGCAAGAATGCAATCAAGTTCTCCCTGAAGTTTGGTGGTATTGATACCCCTACTCTTGTAGTGTGATCAGGGTTATTGTCAAAGGAAAACTTCCTCAATAAGTTAGGTAGGTTAACTGCAGATTTCAAGCCAACCTTTCAATCTTGTGTTTACCATACACATATGATCTCCTTTCAGTACCTTGAGGTATAATTTTTTAGATTGTTCTTGGTCTCCTTTGCATACCTCGATGCTCACTAGGGTGAGGAACTTGGCCTTAAGATGAAGCTGCGAGATAATCATGCCGAATATTGACTGTATGGCTTTCCTTAATATAGCATCGTGTGGGGACCAATAGTCTACTATTAGGAAGTCAATCTGGTATGTAGCGTAACATTCCTTATCATCGAGTTCGAGGGGTAAGGTAATTCCTCAGGGTCAAATAGGTTGGTAATCGAACCCATACAGTTTGTGGTCATATGGCCTTAGTTTAGGCCGGAATTCATGCTTCATGTGCTTATAATCTTAGTTGAAGAGGATGTCAACACTACTTCTAGTATCGATTAGCATCCTTTTAACTCTCCAGCCTGATATGCGAGTTGAGATGACTGGGGTATCTTAAAGAGGGGTTTATATCCTTTCGAAGTCTTTGTTGCTAAAGGAAATGGTGGTGTCAGCCTTATCTCTTTTAGAATCTAGGTTCATTAGTTGTAGCGATCTACTTGGGCCTGACTGTAGTTCTGCTTGGGTTGAGGTTAGGGGTCCTCCTATGATGGTGTTAATCTCACTGTGGCATTCTTGAGTAGGCCACGACCAATCTCCATTATCTCAGGCACTAGCCTCCTGGTTTCTCTCTTTTTCATCGGTCATCATCTTCTGAGCCAGTGGCTCAGGCTTTGCCACATCATGGTAGATATACTATTTCAGCCACCCATGTTGTATGGTGTCTTCAATGGCATTTTAGCTACAACAATTCTTCTTATCATTTCCATGATAGTGGCGATACTTGCAATACTCTTTTGATTCTTTTTGCTTCGAGTTAAACCTCATGGGGGGAGACACTGGCAGGAGGCCTTGGTTTCTTACCTCAAGGGACACATCGTGTACAAGTAGCTTCAGAATGGTGAACTCATCGTATATCGGGAAGAGTTTTCTCTTGTCACTATCCTTACGACTGGGATGGATGTCATAATGGTTTTTAAAGTTGCGATGATCTCTCGAGTGCCACTTATCTTGATGATGATTTTATTCAGCTCAAGTAGGCTGAACTTGGCTTTAGTCTCCCTCTTTGTGTTCCTTGTGTCTTCCTACCAAATGTATTTTTGCGTTTTCTCTCTTATCTACTTCAGTGTGGTGAGTTGACATTTAGAAATGGAGTCAAAGAAGGGACTGTCCATAAGGACTTATTGTTTGATGGCTTTAAGGGCTATGCCCTCATTCAAATTTGGGACTTTTAGGCACGCTTTGTTGAATCTTACTAAGTAATCCGTTAGGGACTTACCCTTCCTTTTTTGTACAGTGTAGAGGTACAAAGAATTCTTTTTTGGTAGTTTGCTTGCAATGAAATGGGCTACAAAAATTTTGCTAAGTTGGCTAAACGAACTGATTATGTTTGGTTCGAGCTTGTTGAGCCATATTTGAGCTCTGCCTTGCAAGGTGGTGGAGAAGGTCTCGCCCCAAATGGTGTCTGAGAAGTTGTGTATTCCCATAGTAGATTGGAATTGGATGATATGATCTTCGGGGGTCACTAGTTCCGTCATAGGACTTCAAGTTCAGTAGTTAAGCTACAGTAGAAAGCACCTCTGACTAAATCTTAGCTATAAAAGGCATCTTTCTTGGTATCGTCTTGGTAGAGTATCCATTCTCAAAGCTTTCTTTGATAGTTGACAACCTTTTCATCATGTTTCTGATCTCGTTAAGGGCACATTCCTTCTCTAAACTCATTTGGGCCTCTGTGATGAAGAGCGTGGGCTCTTGGTCCTTTGCAAGCTTGAGTTGAGCCAAGACTTGCATGATTTGCTTTCAAATGCTCTTCAACCCTTATATACTAACTTGAAGATGTTTGATTCAGGAGTTGAGGTGCTTTCTATTCCCATGGGGTATGGGAGGTAGCTCTCTCCGGGCTCTTAAAAGTAGTAGGTCTCGGATACACATTCGAAGTTGGTCTTGAGCTATAATATCAAGCTCTTATTGATGTGCTAGCCCGCAATGGGGTAGCGGTATGTCGATGGTTTCTTTGAGATGATGCCTTATCATGTCTCGAGGGCAATCGAGCTGGGAAGTCATTTTATTGTGTACTGGAAGCTTGTTCCTCTAGGTTCAAGTTCTTTAGCCCTTTTAGCTCTGTAATTTTAGCTTCTAAAAAGGCGTTGGAACGTTTGTTTTCAACATTTTTATGCACGAGTTGTCTGCATAGGTTCTTAAGCTCTAGGATGCATCCTGGGTCCAGAAAACTGGCATTGCCTATAACAGCTGGTTCTTGGTTTGGCAACTCAAGAACTTTGCCATTCGTTGGTGCAATTGGTAGTTGAGTAGAAGCTGGGTCAAGTTGATTCTTACTTCGTTGAGGTCTCTATATGGTTGATATGGAAAGTTGCCTTTTATTTGTTATGAGTTTTTGTTTAGTGAGAAGGTCGAGGTTTATGAGATGGCTAAGTGAAAAGATGATTTGTAGAAGAAAAAGGAGGAGGGTTTTCCCACAGACGGTGCCACATGTTCCACAAGTTGATTTTGATGGTAGAGGTTAGCTTCCTGCAAACATAAAAAAAGCAGTCAAAAGTGCATCGGAGGTTGCTCGGCGCGACTACTTGATGCCTAAGTTAACTCGTAGGTCATTCTCCAAGCTCTATTAAAAGGATATTCACTTAAGGAAAAGTTTCTCTCCCTTTCCTTATTTATAGTTCAAGGTCATACTAGAATGGGGTCCACCGAATTTTTTTCGTTAAGATAAATCTCTATTTAGTAGCTGACTTGGCATCCAAAAGAAGTCCTATTTAGTTATCGAGGTAAAGGAGTGGTCATAGCATGGAGTGTTGCAAAGCTGATGAAAAAACCCCCCCCCCCCCCCCCCCCCCCCCCCCCCCCTCAATCCTAAGGAGGGACGTGGTTATTTCGTGACTATTAGGCCTGGGTAAGTTCGTGGAGATTGCTCTTTAGTGAACTCAGTCTTGTGGAGGTAGCTTTGCTGGTGAGCCCAAGGAATTATCCTCGAGGTCGAGCTCATGGGGAGGTCATCCGCCGATCTCTTTGGTTAGCAAGGCAAGGAGTACCTCGACTTTTCTTATCAAGCCTGAGGTGTCGTCTAGCGTAGGCCCTTCTTGGGCTGGCAAGATTGGTGGTTTCTTGGATCCCAAGACCCATGTGTGGCTGTAATGGCCCAAGTGAGTTGTGGCCTATATTTCTTTGTCAACAACATGTGTGGACAAAAATACTTACTCTTTTGCTTAATTTTTAGACCCTTTAAAGCATGATTATCACTTCTCTTCAAGTTTAATGATTAAAAGCTTTTGAATGTTGCATCGTAAACTAAAAATTATACTTATAAGACCCTACAACCCTACAAAAGCAATATCGATGTACTTAGGCATGAGATACAAGAATTGTCTTCTACAACTTCTACCCTTTTACTTTTAATATCATGAAAACTTGAATTTTAAATTTTTTCTCTAAAATTGAGTTAGGGGTGGATTACAAACACAAAAAGAGAGAAATGCTAAAGGGAATAATTTTTTACTTTTTCAATGAATCCTCTCATTAAAAGTGATGGAATGCAATGGAGATTAAATATAGGGTTAAAGGAAAAGGAAAATAGTTCTTATAGAAAACAAGGAAATTATGAAAGAAATAAAAGAGTTTATGTAATAATGTTGTTAAGTTAAAGCTTAGAGATTAAATTACAGGGATTTCATCATACTTTGGTTGAATTATTAATTATAGGAGATAAAGATAAGGAGATAAAATTAGAAAATAAAATCAAGATTTAGGGCATTTTATATATAATTCTTCCTAGGAAACAAAACTTAATTAAAAGTCTGTTTGTTTGTTGGTAAATTATAAATTTGGATATTTTTTTTAAATTTTTTCTAATAAATTATTTATAAAGAATTAGATACAAATAAAAAAATTACAATTTTCATTAAAAAATTAAATAGATTAAATATAAATATAAATTAAATAGATTAAATATAAATATAAATTAAATATATTTATACATATTATTTAAAATATATATATATATATATATATACAAATGAAAAACACCCATCGAATCAGACCTTAAATTTTTTTTTTTTTTTTTACCTTAAATAGTATAAAGTTTCCGCAAACTCATATTTCCTCCCGAATCACCATTCATGACAAATGCAAACCTGGTTCATCGTACCGTAGTTGACGTCAAACATAAATGACAGACCAATCAAAAGAAGGCGACACGGACACGGTCCTAGTACCATGAATTCTCCTGAGACAGAGAGTCCATATTCTATCCTCTCTCTCTCTCTCTGATGTCTAATCACTAATGTCATGTCACCTGTCACCAGTTACAACCTGATCGAGAGTATTCTCTATTCTGTTGTGCCGAAAAATGAAGAAAAGTGGGAACTCAATCTCAAACACAAAGGCAAACACAATGACAGGATTCTTGAAAGCCCAACTTTGAATTTCACTTCACTTGGCTTCACCTTCCTCCATTTTACCCAGTTAAGCTTTTGAATTTTTCCTTATCTAGGTCGATTCATTTCTGTTTCTTATCAATTACTGGTATAGCAATCTTGGGTAAGTCTACTTTCAGTCTATTTTGTAGAAACAAGAAAAGGGTAGTTTTATTTGGGCTGTTTCTTCTATTATAGTTAATAAAGTTTGAATCTTTCAATGATTCTCTTGTTAAAGTTTGTAGCTTTATAGTGAAAGAGGTGAGAATCAGGCATTCATATTGTTTTGGAATTGCAGAGATTCTCATGTTGGGTCATGTTTGATTTTTTTTCCCTTTTACTTGATATGATTTATGTGGATTGATTGATTGAGAAAACTAGCGTTGTTGATTGAGGAACAGTTTGAGAATTTGAAGATTGGGGAGGATTGAGCTGATTATTTAGGTTGGAGTGGCTGGATGTGTAGGAAGGGATTTTAGGTTTGAGGATTGGGGAGATGGATAGTTCAGGGTTGGGAGGGGGGTATTTGTCGGGTCCAAATGGGGGCTTGTTAGATTTAGAATCCCCAATGCATCAGCATACACAGACTCACTTGGGTCATTCGTCGATGAATCATCAGCGTCATATGAATTTGATTGCTGGACTTGAAAATGATCCCCTTCCAATTGGGTTAATGGATGTGAAAGGAGGTTCAGGGCAGCAGGGGATGTCAGTGAATCTTAACAAGGGGAAGGCCCCAGTTGGGTTGGTAAGTACCAGCACTGTGAGTGAGGATGATGATATGAGCTTTGATGATTGGAATGGGGAGAACCCTAGTGGGGTTAAGGGTAAAAAGGGTTCTCCATGGCAGCGGATGAAATGGACCGATGAGGTGGTTAGGCTTCTTATTGCTGTGGTTGCTTGTGTCGGTGATGATGGTGCTCTTGAGTGTGGGGAGGGGTTTAAGAGGAAATCTGGGATCTTCCAAAAGAAGGGCAAGTGGAAGACTGTTTCGAAAATTATGATTAGCAAGGGTTGTTATGTTTCACCTCAGCAGTGTGAGGATAAGTTTAATGACTTGAACAAGAGGTACAAGAAGTTGAATGAGATTCTTGGAAGAGGTACTAGTTGTCGGGTAGTGGAGAATCCTGAGCTAATGGATTCAATGCCACACCTTTCTGCCAAGTCTAAGGAGGATGTGAGAAAGATTTTAAGCTCGAAGCACTTGTTTTACAAAGAGATGTGTGCATACCACAATGGCCAGAAGATTCCAAATTGCCAAGATTTTGATTTGCAAGGATGTAATTTACAACTTGAGAGGTGTGCAAGAGAAAACAATGCATCTGATGAAGACGCGGAGGATAATGATGAAGAAAATGATGACCAGGATAATGAGGATGATGATAATGCAGAGGTAGATGGTAGAAGAAGGAAGGAATACAATGAAGGGAGGATGGGTAGCGATGATGACAGCCCTTTATGGCCACAACCACAAGATGGTTTTGAAGTTGAAATGGCAGGAATATTTCAGGATCCATCGAAGTCGGTGTGGGAAAGAAAAGAGTGGATTAAGAGAAAGGCAGTGCAGCTTCAAAATCAAAAAATACAAATCCAGGTAGAAGCTTTTGAGCTTGAAAAGCAGCGATTTAAGTGGCTGAGATACTGCAGCAAGAAAAATCGGGAGCTGGAGAGGTTGAGGTTAGAGAATGAGAGGATGAACCTCGAAAATGAACACAAAGAATTGCAATTGAAGCAGAAGGAAATGGAGATCAGTTTCCAGAGACAGGAAGCATCATTAGACCCTTCACAGCACACCACAGACAGGCATCAAGGAAGAGACCAGATTGATCTGGACCGGCACCAATAACAGCTTCTTTGTGGGGATGTGCAAACCAGTATTTAACTCATTAGTTGATATCGGCTTTATCAGGAATTTTGATTTATCATCTCCATTGTGGACTTGCTACCCTGCAAGCTACATAGCAATGTGGTAACCCTTGTTATTATTGCAATTCTTTATTTGGTCTACTGTAGCACCTGCACATCGAAACTGTTCTATCCATGGAATGTCTCTTAGAAACTCAAAAGAACGAGAAATCTACTGAGGATTAACTTAGGTTGTGATGCCAACCCATTAGTTATCTCTTTGCCTCTGCAAAGGCTGCATTTTCATCAGATTACTTATTTATGCAGTAGACTGATCTTTAATGGTTCTTTTCATCACACAGTGTGTACGATTATTGCATGTGATTAGTGATTTTTTTCTAAAAAATGCAGGGTTCAACTGCCAACTTTACATGATTTTCAAATTTCTAGTGTGATTAAAAGCTACATTGGTTTTCTTTGTTAACCCGTTCTTTGTTCTACTTTTGCATGTCTTGTTCCCATCTTCTTGGTCCTTCAGAGCATGGCATCATAGGATTCAAGAATCTGTTTTGTTGGAAGCAGATTGATGCTAAAGGTCCAGTTATCTTGTCATTTTTGACAGGATAATGTATAAACGATCGGGTGTATTAAATATCATGCACCGATTACTAAATTGAACAAAGGATCAATTACAAATCCATAATAGTATGGACTTTGTAATTAAAGAGTTAAACGAGTTGGCCTGCATAGTAATATAGGTTGATAAGAATGATTATATTAGTTGTATGAGGGATATTCCAAACAAAGGAATATATTCAATATGATAAATAATGCCTTAAGTGGTAATTATATATGGAAAAAGCCCTTTTAGATAGTCTCTAGGGTAAATAAGGATACATGAGGAGTAAAACAAATGAAATAAAACGTAATTGGTTTTCATAACAAGGTGTTCCCTTGCTAATAGATAAACTTTACTTCTTCTACTTTTGCTTCCCATATAACATTTGATTAGCTTAACTTCTACTAGAGTTATCAGTAGTAATATAACTCTGTATATATCTTTGCTGAAGGTTTTGGTGTTTTTGAAACCATCATAGATAACTCTCATCTTGTTTGCTTAAGGTTTTTGCAACATTATTCTAGTTGTTTTCAATTCCATATTAACTGCATCATAGACAATCATATTAGAATATTTACAAATAAAGATAGGGATCTGTACTTGTTTGACCATGCAACCCCTCATTTACCAAGCTATTGTAAATTATATGGTTTCGGTTTCGGATGTGCAGAAGTTTCCATGCCTATCTTTTAATGCTCACTTACTAATGGCTTGATTCATGGGAGTTGAATTCTAATTCAATAGGATTGTAATAAAGTTGACTTTGGTTTCATGGAAGTTGATGGGGCATTTAAACTTATTTCTGATTCTTGTTTGGCCCCGTGCAATAGAAGCTCTGATACCAAAGTGGATATTGATGGTTTTGGTTTGAGAGAGGTATTGGGTGGGAGTGGTGGTGGTGGTGCTCGCCATGGTGGAGGGTGTGTTGGGGGGATTAGGAAAGAGGGGAAGTTTTATGGAAGAAAGTTGTAATGATTATTATATGTCTATTAGAATATTCACTTAATATAAAAACTAAAATAAGAAATTATCGGAGTGAAAATAAATTTTCTATATTGCCGTTCTCTTTATTATAGAGAGATGATTATATTGGTAATATTTTCAAGATATGGGTATTTATAATAAAAATTTTAAAAAATCATTATTATTTAGTATTTTGCATAATAACAATTAATTATGAATTATTATTCCTCTCTATTAAACACCGTGAGAGCATTTTTTATTTTTGGTTTACTTAAAGAGTTGTTTAAAATACCATATCAGCATTTGAAGCAACTTTTTATTTTATTCCTAATTACTTTAAGGGTTTTTTTTATTTAACTTTTTTTTATATTTTGTATATGTCTTATTTCATTTTATTACCTTAAAACAATGCTTATATATATATATTTATATAAAGATTAAATAAGTGTGAAATGATCATGGGAAGATGAGTGAGATAATTGCTTTTTGTGAAAATTAAATAAGTGTGAAATGATTAATAAGAGGAGTGATGGGGTTGCTTGTCATGACAACTTTGTTGTTGAGCAACCCAATAAGCAACATATTTTATTACACAAACAATTGCTACCTCACTTATATTCCTTAGAGTTTTCACAAACATGTAGAGATAAAGATGCTTTAATAGTAGTTTTTTGTAGAACGATGAGTGAATGAATAACTATTTCCATCAAGTGAATGGGTTGTAAAAGTTCGTTGATGCAATTATCAGGGCCTGTTTGGAGTGTCGTTTAGGATCGTTTTTAAACCGAACAGATACAGATATGATACTGATGATAAAATTAATAATTTTACTTATAAACTGATCAAATCGGACCAATACTGATTCAATATAGATAAAATCTGACAATCCAAACAGACCCATATCAATAATTAGTTGACTCACTTAGACATCTCCCTGGAGCAAGTCAGGTTTGACCTGTGGACTAGACTTGCCGAGTCCAAGTCCTCAAAGTATAGACCTAAAACTGCTCCATCTTAATTTTTGGGGGGGAGGGGTTGTGGGGGGGGGGGGGGGGGGGGGGCGGGGCGGTTTGATTTGGACTCATGAACTTGTCAGTTCATGGGGCGAGTCCAAACAAGTTGAAACTTTTTTAAACAAAAAAAATTTCCACCTTAGAAAACCAGATTTTTTTCTTCTTAAATTTGGTTGGACTCTATTTGATTTGTCGGTTCAAACGAATCCATAAGATGGACTTGTATAAGACCTACCAACCCGGCAAGTCTCTTTAGCCCGTTTTGAAACTATCGTGGTGGAGCTGGTCCAATGCTAGACTTGCCGTGATTGTTTGGGTCGGCTCTTGTTTCAGACCCGACCCGAGAAGACGTCTAGACTCACTTTTCTTTGTATCATGCATTTAATGTTAAATAGGTTCCTCTTCTATTCACTAACATTCTCAAGTTGCTCAATTCACTAACATACTCAAATTGCACATAGAATAATAAAATAATAAAAGAGAACACTTTAACTACAAATCCACTCATATATGGCATTTTCACCAAGAGGTTTATTACCAAACATATGCAAACTAATTTTTAAGGAACCATTTGAAGATAATGAGGAATTAGTTTGAACAGATTTAATGGTTGTGAAATTTGGATTTCTAGGAATTTCAATAATAAAAAGTGGTAAGCTATGGTTTTTGTGTTTAAATGCTGATAACATAAAGCTATGAACGATTTGATGAATCGGTCTGGGACTGGAATCATACATTTCAAGATATGGCCTGGGGTTTGGGAAAATTCCAATTTAAAGTACGTGCATTTTAAAAGATTAATAGATTTACTTAAATGACGATCGCAAGAAACATATTGATAATGTACGTTTATAATACTGCTTTAAATTCGGTAAGGCAAATGTTCGAATTTAATTTTGGTTTTTAAAATAAAAATGAGATTTATGATATTAAAGGCCGTAGCAAATGTTTGGTATGTTATCGATATTATTTAAGCAAGGGAAATTCTATCATTAATTTTGACGGGATCGGTCTTATCACGCTCCAACAGCTCAGACATACTCAACCGTGATCGAATCACTAAAATTGTTAATATTCCAATCACTCTATTTATTTTAACGGTTAGATGATTAACTGGATGATCCTATTGACCGGATGGGACGATCCTATCGATGATCACATAAGCTAAAGTGTATCATATTAGTGTCTTACATTTTTATCTACGTTATTTAATGATTATGAAAAAATTATGTGCCTCCAAAATCAATGTTCTCAACTTATTATATACACGTGGTGACTAACAATAATACTTTAACACGTATGAGAGATAATACGTAGTCTTTAAAATAACCATCATTCGTGATTTGTGAATATGGTTGCGTGCAAAAAGAAAAAAAAAGTATTTACTTACCACATACATATTACGCATGGCATGTATTACGTTTGTAGTCTAGTGACATCTAGTTTTGGTCCTTATCCTTGAGGTACTGAGTTTGATTCTTTATGTTAACACGCTGTGATGGTCCTATGTGATTGTGTTGTAGCACATGTGGCAAAAAAAAAAAAAAAAAAAAAAAAAGTTCTCTCCGCTGAAACATTCCCATGCATTGAAATTTTACTATTATAGTTATTTCACATTCTCATGCAATAAATGTCCAATAAACTGCAACTTTTAAAAAAATAATCTACCAAACATAGTAAAATGCATAAATTAGACAAAATAGAGTTAGTGGCTTAAAAAGCAATCTAGTGATTCCACTTCTCATTAGCACTTTTCATTTGTAAATGAGCTTTAAGAATATAAATATTATTTTATTTATTTAGGCTTGACTCATGGGTTAGGTGACAGGGCCCAACAAGTTTGGTTTGGTCATTAGGATGGCTCGGAGAAATTTGGCTTGGTGGGCTCAGAATAAGGATCGTTGGATTGATCTATTACATTCAATCTTTCTCAGGCAAGCTTATACACACATAAGATGATTATTAACATCGACCCATAAAGAGCTCATTTGGGATAACTATGAATTGAATTTGCTTCATCCCATTCGTTAATCATTGAGATGATTTGATGGTCGTCATCCATACCAGGTGTTTATAAATACTCAGTCACTGCTCGTTATTTTCAACTTTGGAAAGAGAATACAAATAACATTCCATAGACGAGGCTCTATAAATAATTAGTATTTACTGACTACGTACAAATTACACGTTGCTTGTATTACGTAATGTTCTCTCCATTAAAATATTCCCATGCACCAAAATTATACTATTATAGTATTATTTCACATTCTCATGCAATCTATAGTCTCATCCAAAAAATGTCCAATAAACCACAACTTTTAAACAAATAATCTACCAAAGATAGTAAAATGCATGAAGTAGACAAAATAGAGGTATTGGCTTAAAAAGCAATCTAGTGATTCCACTTCTTATTGGCACTTTCCATTTGTAAATGAGCATTAAGAGTATAAATATTATATTATTTTGTTTATTTGGGATGACTTGCAGGCTAGTTGACAGGGGCCAACAAGTTTGGTCTAGTCATTGGGATGGCTTGGAGAGATTTGGGTTAGTGGGCTCGAAACAAGTATTGTTGGACCGGTCTGTCACATCCAACCTTTTTCAGATAGGCTCATGCATGCATGATATGACTATTGGCCTTGGCCCATAAATAACTCATTCAGGATAACCATGAATTGAGCTTACTCCATCTCATTTGTCAATCACTGAGATGATCCGATGGCTGTTGTCTATACCAGGTGTGTATAAATACTTAGTCACTCCTCATCATTTCCAACTTTTAGAGGGAAAATACAAAAAAAATTCCATAAACAAGCTTTGTTAAAAAGTTTAAAGAAGACAACTCGAGTGGTATTGCTTTAACTTGTTCAAGAATTGTATAGTTGATGCGCAAGGTTTACTTAAGCTCTCTTACCTGTTACTTATTCGTTCGAGACATTGAGACTGTTTGTTCCTCATCTCCATCATTCTTTCTTAGCGATTCTATTATCAAGTGCCACCTCCTTAATAGCACTTTGAAGTCATATGCCAAGCGCGAGATCTACACAACACTTGTGTGACTACCTGAAGAAAGAACCTTGCATCTACACCATTCATCAAAATTCACCTTTGGCGATAGACATTTCCTTAAAAAAAAATCTTATAGCATGCGTAGTCATCTCCAAGATACAAGTTTAAATAGGGACCCTACTTGATCCGTGCATGCCTAGTTTTCTTTTGGACATATCGCTATAGGCCAGGTTCAATCTAGCTTCTGGACTCATCGTGGTCTACAAGTCTTGATCAAGTCTACTGACTGGACTTATGAACCTAATAGGTCTGACCATTGCCCTAATTAAAAGAAATTATTTATTATCAAAATGAGAAATAAAAATAAATATAGAATACAAAATAGTAGAAATGTTGAAAAAAAAAAGTAAATAACATTTATCGCATTATTGATAACAACACATATGATTTAATTTAAGATTTTCTTTCTTTAATTTCTTTCCTTATAAAAAAGAGACGAATCAAATTTGTTCCAACCGGCCTCGAATCTGGTGGGTCCACGGGCGTAGATGCGCCTTGTGCCATTTTGGGACGGTTATGGGTCTGGGCTGAATCTTGATCCGCCCCGGACCTGCAGATGTCTAAATTGCACGCGTAACCTCTTCATCGATGAGCAATTCCTCAAAAATTCATAGAAAAACGATATTGTCATCTATTACTCATTCTTGTAAATGTATCGTATGTATTTATAGCTAAAGGTGAGTTTGTGTTTGTTGGCATTGTTCATTCTGATTTAAAATCAGATACAGTATTGCTACTTTTATATTTATATGTCAAAACTAAATTTAAGCTCATTTATGTTTGTGTTATTTCATCTTTGCCCACTTTACATTCTTCTTTAACCTCTTTTATGTAAGTTTTCCATATAAATTTCTCTGCGAATTATGATATCTTCTTGACTTCAGCAAGTAAACAATTTTGGATTTGTTTTATTTCATTTCATTTTAAGGTGGATTTTTGGATAGCAAATTGAGAAAAAAAAAAAGTCGAGTTTCTGAAGATAAGTGCTGCAATAGAAAGAATATCTGTTACCATTGGTTCAATTAACAAGGTTAGTTTTTAGTTCATAGCGGTTTCAATTATCTGCACTAATAGTGGTTAAACCAGTTTTTTTAAGTCTTAATTGACATAGTTTTTTTTAATAATTTTCCCTTTTCAAGGGTTTTTTCCATGTCATAATTAATTAACCTACCCACTCAACCACTCTTATCACTTTTTCATCTCATCATTGTGACTACAACTGCAATTACCATATGATTTTCAAAACCATGAATTTGCAGTATGATTCTACAAATTTATGATTATGGATATTTAATTAAAATAGAGACAAATTCATTTATGTATAGATTTTAAGTAAAATAATGAATTTAGATATACGATTTGATGAGTTTACAATTTTACTACTTTTATACAATTTCATAGGATTTTATCAATTTTATATCTTTCGGTTAGTAATAAAATCGTGAGTTTAAAAGCCATGCGATGCAAGAACAAAATACATTGTCTGGGACAATTGGACTTGCATACAAGTTACCATAAAAAAATAAAAATAAAAATAAAAAAAAAAAGAGCGACTTGGACTAAGAATTTCCGCAACAAATGCCGTCAATTCATGGCGCATTTTAATCTCTCTCTCTCAAAATTTTTAAGCCTTTTGTTTTTGGCTTGCCAGTTTTTCACTTGCATCCACGCAACTTTGTTTTGTAAAATGGAAACATGAACGAAATATGTTTCTTCATGTTGATTTGATTTATGTTGTACTTTGGATTCCAGAAAACTTTCAATGTGAAAATCAATGAACTGCATCTAATTTTTATTCCGTAGTCAGTTTTTAAAAATGCTAACAGCCCATTCAAGTGAATTAATAGCTATTCATACCCTCATTCTTATAATTAAAGCTGTTATTAATATATTTAGTGATGAAATGATAATTTATAATAAATTATTATTATATAAAATAAAGAATAGCAATTTATGTTTACATACACAAATTATCATTTATTAGTTTATTTTTAATTTTTATCATAAATATCAATGTCTTGAAAATATCATCTATACAATTATTATCCTTTAATAATAAAAATAAGAGAATTAAGATATTTACTTTTACTCTAATAATTAATTAAAAAAATTATACAAGTAAGCATTATAATAGTTATTACAACTCAATTATATTCCTACCTAATTGAAATTCAATTCTCTCATTATTTTATACGTGAATTGAAGAGTCGTAAAGATGAAATAGAAAGTGCTTGATAGTTAACTTTTGCATTTTGTTTAGCTTGACGAAATGAATTAGAAAGGAAAGATTGTTTGGATAAAAAAATGAAAAGAAAATTGATGGAATCTTAATTATTATAAAGCACAAAATATGATAAACGTTAAATTACTTATATACCCTTAAAAGATAATAAATAATTTAAAAAAAAAAGGATACGAGAGTAATTTTCTTAAAAAATTTCCTTTCCATTCTTAATTCCCCCTATTTTGGAGGAGACAAAAAAGTGATGAACTCAAGAAAAATGCTACATCCATTTTCTCTCTTTTATCTTTCCCTCTCAAAAAAAAAAAAAAAAAATTTTGTTGCCCGTCATGCCCCTTCCCCCAATCATTCCCTCCCAGGACTTAGATATTTTATTGGTTGTTGTTATTTAATTTTCTACTTTCAAGCGCATGGATGCAGGGACATGGAACAAAACACATAATTCTGGTAATTTTATAATGGGTTGCAGATCATATCAATTTTCACAATCTTTTATCCGGTCTCAGTTTTTCTATTATAACTTATTTAAGCTTGTTTCGTAGCCGATAGCATTATAATTTTGTACTGGAATGAGCTAGGTTCAGATAGCCTTGTAATGGTAAAAATGTAATAATTCAATATTCCCATTAATAGCAATATAATTGATTTTTCTTTAAACTATTCTTGTTAAAATAAAATTCAACAGATGGAAATTCTATGATAATACTATTCATGAAAATTATTACACTACTATCTTATTGCATTCAATGAAGTGAATGAGAATACTTTTTAACAAAAAAAAAAAAAAAAAGGGAAAACAAACCATTGAAGGTAATAAAATTCAACAAGTGATAATTATATTACAACTCTATTTACAACTCTATTTGATGAAATTACACTAGACTAAATTCAAGGTTAAATTGAGTTTATCCCTAATTTTGATCAACTTCCAATTTTAACCATAGAATGAGATAAGAATAAGTATACAACCAAGTAAATTGCAATAAAAATAAAGTGTGATATAGTAAAGAAATAGAGAAAGAGATGATGAGCTCGAATTTAACACAAAGTTTGCATCAGGACTACCCTTTAATCTTCATGAACATCAAATGCCTCACAAAAAAGACTTCACACACTTCTCACAAAGTCACTTAACACTTTAGAGTAGTGCCTTACAAAGAAATATGCAAATTTTAACTCTCAAATGACATAACTTATGATTTTTCAACAAATTAGCAAATATAATTCACAAGGATTTATATAAATGATTAACAATACAATAGAAATTAATGGCAAAACGTAAGCATTTCCAAGTTGTAAAAATCTACCAAAAACTTCATATTTATAACTTTGAGAGAAAAAAGAATTCATTGCAATAATTGTGATAGGTATGCCCCTGCATTAAATGACTAAAATGGCTAGTTTTTAGAGACAAGTGGTTAGACACTAGACACTAGAATCCTTATATTGTCTTCAATTCATCTGCACCATGCTAATACAGGACAAAAGGAAATCACATATACCGAACAAAAGCCTTGTCCTAGCGTTTGGGACCTAACCAGATATCACATGATTAAAAACATTATGATTATGTGGAATATACTTACCATCTAAATGCTATGCCACTGTCACATTTATTGAAGCATTTTGATAATGTCTAATCAAATTGGCATCCAAACGCTACTCCGTGCATCTAAACACCTTACTTTAGGCTTTTTGATCAAGTTAATGTTCGAGCTCTAGCACTACTGCAACCAGCTCTTAATTTGTCACATCCATAACACAAAAAACTTATCAAAGGTTCCAACATCAACTTATGTCTTCTAATGATTGAAATACACATGTTTTGCACTTTTTAAGTTGAATTTTTGTGCAATTTTCAATTTCAATTATGCAGTGTTTTGAGCTATCAAAATGTAATGTGAACCTTCCAGTTTGACATTTAATTGGTTAGGTAGCATTTGGTTATAATAACTAGATAGAACAAGTAGCTATAGATAGCATAGTATAAAAAATACTGAACAATGTAATTCTTTTATATCATATTTGATATGCATGATGCTAAATAGTATTTGACAAAATTTTTATTAAGAGATTTTATTTTTATCAAGTTCTAATAATTTTGTACCATAAAACACACTTGATAAAAATTTTAAGTTTTGTCCAGCTCTATGAAGAGAGTTTATCCAATCTCAAGTATATTTAGTAAATCAAGATGGCAAAATAACTTTTGTCTAATCTAGTATCATGGGAAATTGTGCAATAAAATGCTACTTTAATAATACTAATTACATTATAGTCTTATTTTATTTAACATCGTAAATGGGCAAAGCTTTGAAAATAAATAAATAAATAACATGTTGTTAGTGCTTTGTTGGGAAGGATATGGTTCATAGTGTATACCATGTTATATATATATATATTTTCTGAATTTAAAGTTCCAACAATTTAAATTGTAGAGGATAAAGTATCATTTTTTTTTTTTTATTCTATGATTGCAGATACTAAAATAGTTATGTTTGTTTGCAAATCAAGCATACACAAGTGGAGCATCTAGGCATAAGAAGAAGACTCTGAAATGTAACTTTGTAGAATATGGTAGCTTTGTTGGTGTGGTTATTACTTTTAAAGTTAATGTTGTCAATGATACATGAACTTTGATAAAATATACAATTAAGTATCTAAACTTTGAAATTGATCAATTTAATATTTGAAAAAAAAATTATTTATGCCAATAGTACCTAAAGCTGTAAGCGAGTCGAGACAGCTCACAAATTAATCGAGTTCGACTCAATAAAAGCTCGAATTTGACTCACTTACAATCGAGTTGAGCTCGAGTTTAAGCTACTCAAGTAGTTATCGAGCTCGAGTTTGAGTTTCAAAATACTCAGCTCGATGAGCTCACGGGCTTAATCAAGCTTAAACAAATATTAAATTGAGGCAAGTCAAATTCGAGTTTATCGAGCATTAAATACTCTATCTTATTAAATCAATATTTAAAAAAATAATCGAACTTAATCGAGCCGAATTCGAGTTTATTGAGTAGTAAATCGAGTCGAGTTTGAGCTTAAAAATCAAAACTCGATCAGGTTTGAGTTTTTTATTTGAATATATTTGTACATAGCCTAAAAACACCAAGCTAGCCATATCACATACTATTCTATTAAGCTAACCCTTGATTCTTATTTTTGTTCAATAAAAATACTATATAAGAATTTATATTGTTTCTTATATAGAATTTTAATTAGATTACAAGATTCAAACTTTTTATAGATATGTAAAAATTATAATTTCAACTATTCTATACTCAAAAGACATGTATGTTGAAAGGGAAAAAGAGAAAACTCCTAAAATTATATATAATAATAGAATATAAAAACTCTTAAAATTATATATTATAATAAAATATATTAGTGAGTCTAACCCTGTGATTGATTTCAATTTTGGTATAACATTTTGTAATAAATTGTTTAAAGTTATATTATAGGTAAAACCTTAAAATAAACTATAACTATTTTTTGATGAAAATTCTATGATGAATTATTTGGAGTTATATTATCAAGTCCATGATGTATGACTTAATGAGCAATATAATTGAAAAATATGAGAAATAGGGGATATTTAGTACCTAAATTTTACTAATTTTTGTAATTAATTATTTAAACTTTAAAAGTATCAATTTATTACCTACAGAACTTTTGAGATTATTTGTAGTATGTGGGCTAAATTGTTAATTGAAAAATGAAAAAAGTTGAGGAAGTTAATTGCAAAAAGGAGGTAAAAGACATATTTACAAACATAAAAAATTACTTAAATATAATTTATATAAGAATGATTACCAAAGTACTAAAACTAAATTGCATGTAATAGACACAAACTATGTATTTTTACATGAAGCATGTAGTACGTGTAACTCGTGTACAAATGCTCATATAATGTCTATTTGTAATTGAGTTGCATGTACTTCATGTGATTCTTGTTTGTATATGGATCACATGTACTATATGTGATTTGCGTAAAAATACAAGAGTTGTATATCCTACATGCGATTTTGCATTGGTATTTTACTAATTATTTTTGTGTAATTTGCATTTATGTAATTTTTATTTGGATAAGTTGGTAATTATACAATTTATTTGCAAAAAGGAGTAAAACACAAGGGTTTTTTTTTATTTTTTTTATTTTCCCTTTTTAAATTGTTGTGGCTTGCTTCCTTTTATGTAGTCCTAAATGATGAGGCAATGTACTTTGTTCTGATGAAAAAAAAATCTAATTATTGAGATGAAAAAGTAAAAAAAAAAGAAAAAGAAAAAGAAAAATTTAAAATGTTGCTAAGAAAAAAAAAAAAAATACAATCTGAAAAGGTAAATCGTCGTTCTTCACATTTCAGCCCACGGCAAATAAATTTAACTTTATTAATTATAATCTAAAAAGAGAGAACAAATTAAAAAAAAAATTGATTAAGAGAATAAAATGAAAAAAAAATAATGCAATAAAGAGACAAGCAATAAATGCTTATGAAAAGGTGAAGAACAAAGAGACCAGAAATAAATGCGGTAGAAAAAGCAAAATAAATAACGTGAATTGAATTTATAACATAATAAGATTTACTTTCTAAAATACTAGTAGACAACACACCCATGATGCGTATGCGAAAAAACAGTAACTTTTCAGAATATTGACTAATTTAATTTGAAACCTATATAAAGAATAGCAAATAGTTAGTGATCATTTCAATGCAATACATTTATATCCAGCAATGTTCTCAATATGTAAAAATGTAGCATAACATATTGATAATAAAAATACCTTCAAGACAACAATACATTTTTGTATACAATATTCCTCGTGTATATCTCACACACCCTGAGTAGATTTCCTTTCTTAACAAAAACTTTTGTTGATGCCATCGATACTCCTCATGATAGTGCTACATAGAATTGATTTCTTGTGGTTATTATCCTTCAAGCAATTCATATTGAATCTCAAGCTAGCATCATATATTTGGGAACATTATTATTAATTTTGTCCAGAGAAAATGTGGTGGAACATCATTAAATATGGTATCAGAGCTTTAAATCGGTATATAAAGATACATGCTTAGGCTATAAAGGAAAAAACTATGTTTATTCAACCTCTATTTAATTCTATTCAAACCTTATTTAATTTCATGATTTTAGGAATACCAAAAATATTTTACGTCTATATGCTAAAAGGGAAAGACTAGGTCTATTTAACCTCTATTTAATTCTATTCAAACCCTATTTAATTTCATGATTTCAGGGATTCCAAAAATATTTTACGCTCATATGCTAAAAGCATTATATTAAAAATATTTACGTCGGTATATAAAGATACATGCTTAGGCTAAAAAAGGAAAAGACTATGTCTATCCAACCCTATTTTATTATATTTAAACCCTATTTAATTTCATGATTTCAGGATACAAAAAAATATTTTATGTTCATATACTAAAAAAAGAAATGACTATGTCTATTCCATCCTAATTAATTATATTCAAACTCTATTTAATTTTATAATTTCGGGATACCAAAAATATTTTACGTCCATATACTAAAATATTATATTAAAAATATTTATACTAAAAATATTTACACTAAAAATACTAAGGGGGTGGTTTTGTTTTAATAGTATAAATATATAATATATAATATATAATATTAATTTTCTGAATAAAAAATAATAATTAATTTATTTGCAGGTTGGGGAGGCTGGGCTCTTAGCCCCACTCGAGCCCGTCCGTGTTGAAACATATCCATGTAAACACGGATTTTAACTAGTTATTTATACTTCATGGTCCGTGTTGCATAAATGCATATATAATAAGATATCTCTTAGGTAAAAACATAATCTATAAAATATTAATTAATGACCATAAAATCGAGCTAATAGAGATACACTAGTGTACTTGATTATAAAAAATTTATTATTACTAAATTACACCAGGGATGTACATGGAAATATTTTAATAATATTAATCCTTAGAAAATAGTAAGCAACATAGAATAGTTACTTATTAAAATTTAAAACAACTCTAATTGAAAATTTAATTGGATCATCATACATTCATAGAGTTGATCATTTTTTTTTTCCTTTAAACGATTCATCTTTTCAAGTTTGCATGAAATATTATTATCTTGAGCAATATTCATATCTTATATATTTCTAGGATTTCAATTTTTATTGATATGTATTATGTATACATAAAAACTTCATCAATAATTGCATCCTTTTCACAAACTTTAGAAATTTTGAATATGTAATAGGATAAATATCATGAATGGTACCTGAACTTTGATAAAATACGTAATTAGGTATTTGAGTTTTGAAATTAATCAATTTAGTACTGAAGTTTTAAATTAATCAATTCAGTACTTGAAAGAACTTTTTCTATATGCCAATAGTATATTTGTCGATTTCTTTTAGATACTAAATTGATCAATTTTAAAGTTCTTATACTTCAATGTATATTTTACTAAAGTTTAGGTATTGACATTTTTACTATATAATATGATTTAAAAAAAATTGAATTAAGAATTCTAAAATTCATTACTTAAATGAAAGATTTTCCTAAAACTATAGGTTGTATGATTCACCTCATTAAATTGATTATAAAATTAATATTAAAAAATATTAAGATTTTCTACTTAGATGTAACAAGTAACGGTACTTATAAGTACCATAACATCATAGAATTTTATAAATAATATCATATAAATAATAATTAAACTGCATTGTACATAAGATAAAACTTGAAAGAACTCAAAATAACATTCTTAACGGAATCATGACCGCTCTTGGCCTGAAATCCCGCATATTCTTCGTGTTGGAACGAATTTAGGGGCGAGAAGTACTGTCTCCCTTATACCTTAACTGTGTAACATGGACCATTGGAACCACTGTTAACCGGTTTCCTTGTTTTCGACATATTTTTTTATATGGGTGCTTTTAAAGGAGTTTTTTAACGTATCTGGGTTCTTTACTGTTCTTGGATTCAGTCAAGTACGTGCAAGACCATAAGGTGATTCATCCTGTTATTGTTACGCTGTTTTCTTCTTGAATTTGAAAGTTATTAGATTCATGGAATCCTGTCACCTTGTATCTAGACCCTATAAATTTGAATATGATTAGTGTTTTGTAATTTTTGAGTTTGAAAGATGTTCCAAAGGGCTATAACTTGCAAAATGTTAGAGTATTATGATGAAACAACATCCAAAATGCCAATGATTATTGGATACTTGAGATACAAAATTTAGTGGCATTGTTTTGACAATTATCGAGATGTCTTTTAGTGCAAGAGTTTGGAGTTTATTAGAACTCCAAGTTTATTATTGAATGTACCTTCGATGAATGCCTTCAATTGTGTTTTTTTTCAGAGGATATAACCATGAGCTTTCTATTTGATTATGCTTTTGGTAATGTTCCTAATGCATGGTCTTGGGACTGATTAGTGGAATTTGTCAATGGTAGCAGGGGAGGGGATTGATTCGATTTCGCAAAGCCATGGCTGATATCCACCACCACCAGCATCCAACCATCATCCAGAAGGTTGCAGGACAGGCACACCTGAGATCCAGCATTTCTCACGATGTTCAAGGCTCTTACACCGGGTTCCGAAGGCCGGCTCTCTACCATAGGCGACAAGCATATAGCAACTACTCCAATCCAGCAGTCCAATCTGCAGCCTTAACAATGCCATTACAATCTAGCACCTTCAATCTAGCATCGGTTACCTCATCTTCCCCGGTTTTGGCTCAAGCTCCATCCGAGAGAGGAGCTTCATCCTTCATCATTGATTTCTTAATGGGTGGAGTTTCTGCTGCTGTTTCCAAAACCGCAGCAGCTCCTATCGAGCGTGTGAAGCTCCTCATTCAGAACCAAGATGAGATGATCAAGGCTGGTCGATTATCTGAACCTTACAAGGGTATTGGAGAATGCTTCAGCAGAACAATTAAGGAAGAAGGAATGGCATCTTTGTGGAGAGGGAACACCGCCAACGTCATCCGCTACTTTCCTACTCAAGTATGCCATCATTCCTTTCCATATGAAAAGTCTGATTCGAGTTTCTTACATTATACAATGGGAAGTCAGTATGTAATGCGTGAAATTTTCATGAACAGGCATTGAACTTTGCATTTAAAGATTACTTCAAGAGATTGTTCAATTTCAAGAAGGACAAGGATGGCTATTGGAAATGGTTTGCTGGTAACTTGGCATCAGGTGGTGCTGCTGGAGCTTCCTCTCTTCTCTTTGTCTACTCTTTGGATTATGCTCGGACCCGTCTTGCTAATGATGCTAAGGCAGCAAAGAAGGGTGGAGAGAGGCAGTTCAATGGATTGATTGATGTCTACAAGAAGACTCTCCAAACCGACGGCATAGCTGGACTCTACCGTGGATTCAATATCTCCTGTGTTGGTATCATTGTCTACAGAGGTCTCTATTTTGGAATTATGATTCTTTGAAGCCAGTGATCCTCACAGGAAAAATGCAGGTTCGTTAACTGCTGCTTCATTATTTGGAACAAATATTCTATTTCATTCTGACTTGCCTACCAAGTATAGGAGCATTTCTGCCCTTATTTATGTGTTTGGAATCCTTAGATTTGTAGGACTAGGATCCAAAATGTATGCTTTATGAATATTTAGCAGGTGCAAGGAAATACAAAATCAGGATCAATGCTCCATCTATATGAAGTCGTACATAGTTTATGAAATGAAATTTGTATTTGGTTTATAAGACTATTGTCATAAATAATAAATCAACACTAACTAAAAATTTTTAGACAAAAACAGTTAAAAATGCCCCTCAGCATGAGTAGACTTAGGTTATTAACTGCTTTCAACTTGGGGTGTTTAGATGGTATTACATATAACATTGTATAATGGATGTATGATTTGGAGATGAGCCAAGGCAAAACATGGTGGGCAGCTTATTTTGACGTGATTTAGAAAAGAGATCTGAGAGATTGGGATTGTCACTTGGTATACTTTCAAGATAACGTAAAAGTTATGGATAAGAAAAATGAACCAAAAAGTATACTGAATAGAGAATAGCTAATAGTGAATACTAAGTCAATACTAGTTAAAAACTTTTGAGTCAGATGGTTGAAAAGACCCCTTAATGTTATGGTTTGACTATTGACTATTTTACTTTAAGACGTTACAAGTGCTATGAAATTCCTATTTTCTCTCCTTTTGGTTATGCAAATTGCAATTTAGAATTGGCCATTTAATTTATCATATAAGGAAGCAGAATCTATGTCCATTGCACTTGATGTGCCTGCTCAGTACTCAATAAATTGGTCTCTATGATTTCAGGATAGTTTCTTTGCTAGCTTTGCACTTGGTTGGGTTATCACCATGGTGCTGGCCTTGCTTCCTACCCAATTGATACCGTTCGGAGAAGAATGATGATGACATCCGGAGAAGCTGTCAAGTACAAGAGTTCAATGGATGCATTCACTCAAATCCTTAAGAATGAGGGTCCCAAATCTCTCTTCAAGGGTGCTGGAGCTAACATTCTTCGTGCTGTCGCCGGTGCCGGAGTGCTTGCCGGCTATGACAAGCTTCAGGTGATTATGTTTGGAAAGAAATATGGTTCTGGTGGTGCTTAAGGATACAAGCGTACATCTAGTCTTTGAATTGTTGGCGGCAAAAAGTTTAAATTCTGTTGGAGTTTTACATTAATTGGGTGTTTTGTTTTGGATCAAATAACATAGTCTTCTGAGTGCTTTTAATCCTAAGTAACTTGTCTTGGAGATTTTGTTGTAATGAGCCAAGATGAGAGGTGTAATTGTTTAGACATCAAACACGGTTTATCTTTTATTTAATTCAGCATATCATTAACCATAATTGGACAACAAAAATACATATGTTTGTCAACATAATACATGGATTTTAATCCTCAGATCCGAGTCTCTCCCTTCCTTACATTGAATAACATACCTAAATCCTTAACAAGAAAATTCAGAACATGACAATGAGGTATTAAACCTCTAGCAGAAGTATGTATCAGATTTGCCAAATGGTCCGCAATTCCATTCCCTTTTCTTGCCGACTGCTTCATCTTCAATCCACTTAATTTATTTTTCTTTCCTTTTTTTTATCTTTTGCTATGACACGTACTGGTATAGGAAGTAATACATATTTACCTATCTTACAAAATAATATTATATCAATACGAATTACATAAATTTAATTATCTATATATCATTGCTAAATCATACTTGGATCTATGTGAAATAAAAAAGGCCATATGTATCACATGCGGTTTAAAAATTTTAGTACATTGCTAAATCATATCTAGTACATATGACAGAGGTAGAAAGGTTAAATCATATATTGAACTACAAACATAAAAAGGGTAAAATCCGCATTTTGAACATTATGTTTTAATATGATAATTATGTATTTATTTTATATAATTAATAATTACATAAGTGATAAATGGGTGAATAGATAAATGCATTACATCCATTTTGTCGGTCTAAGTTTAAAAAAGGATTGTTTTGTTATGAGATTTCTTTTAGAGCTGTGTAAGCAGTGTGTGTTATGCGGGCTAACTCATTTAGCCTATGAAGAAGAGCAGATGGGGATAAAAATTTCAACCCACTTTACTATATGGGTTATTTTGGCCCGCCGCTTGACCTATCAGCTAAAGCGAATCTTCATAATTTTTTTTTTGAATATAATGAAACTCATGAAAGTTTTTTAAAAAAAAGAAAGAAGAAGATAAAAATCTAGTAATAGTAAACAACTATACGTAAGTATGCATTAAAAAATTAATCAAATTAAAAGATTAAGAAAGTAAAACCTTAATGTTAAATAATAATTTTATCCTAATCTTATGTGTATCTTATAATCCTTATTCTTTATACATTTTATGTCTCATATATAATTTTTTTAAATTAATTAAAAATAGCATTTCTTTTTAGTGTGATTACATTATAATGTTAAAAGTTTATAAAAAAAAGAAAATGTTGACAGGTTGGGACAAGGCCGCACTAATGGCTTCACTTGATGTAAGGCAAATAAAGGTTGAGATATGAAGTCAAATTGACCTGTGTATAGCCAAAAAGGATTATCACCAGATTGATTTTGTTGGCACGTCATTTTTTCATCCCTTTTAGAGTTTAATTATTATTATTATTGTTGTTGTTGTTGTTGATGATGGTAATCATAGTAAATATTGTTATCTATTTGGCGATATAGCTGCAAAAATTGGAAATTATAGCAAATAATATTTAAGGCTTGTGCTCTTTTCTTTTCTTTTTCTTTTTTTTTTTTTAATTTGATTCATTTCAATATAATGGTTGTTTTTTTTTTGGGTTGATTTTTTTATAACTTTTTCATAAACGTTACTATAAATTACGTATCTATCTTACTTCAAAGAGTTTCAGTATCAAAATTGGGGAAAAAAAACGAGTATTTAAATGGAAAGAAAATGAAAGTTGAGGTACCATAGTATTATCTCTATCATTTAAGATCATGACCATTATAATAGGATATCAATTAAAATTTTTCAAAAGGTTGATGCATTTTAATGAAAAAGTTTAAAGTTAGAGTATTAAAATAAAAGAAAAAAGAAAAAAATAATAAATATTCTAATTCAATTTATATTTCTTTTGCCCAAATGCATATTCAATATTATTTATAATACATATATTTACTCTGTATATAGTTGTCTATCTAATAGGTTTTCTGATAATTATTGTCTGGCACTTGTTTTAGGAAATCATTTTAATAAAGATAAATAGGGGTGTGCAAAAAAACTAATGAAGCAGAAAAATCGAACCGAAATCGTAAAACCAATCTAAATAATATAGTAACCAGTCTGTTGGTTTCGGTTTAGGATTCCGATTTTTATTTTTTTTCGGTTTTAGATTTCGGTTTTGGTTCGTGACTACCAAAAACCGATGGTTAATGGTTAACCATTTCAAAATTTTAAATATATTATATATAATTTACATATATAATTATTTTTTTAAAAAAATATACACACACATATGATTTACACATACATATAATTTACTTATTTAATATTTCTTGGATTTCGATTAAAATACTATTATTCTATGTTTGATGGAGTTAATGTGGTAATTGATTTGGTTTGATTTTGATAGCACCCGAATACTCCCAAGCCAAAGATAAGCCCGGCCCACCTTACAGAGTAACCCTAGAAAGCGATTAGGGTTTCACTCTCACCTTTCCACTCGTGTATGGTTCCTCTCGTATCAGATAAGAAAACGAAGCTCTCTCTATCTCAATTTCGTTTATGTATTCCTATGGCTTTCTAATATCTAACTAATGGTTGTATGTGTTGTTACAGAAGGTATAAGGAGCCTTTTCGAGTAGGCTTAAACTCCAAGAACAATTTTCCAAATTAGGGTTTGATAATCCCTTTCTGATATTGTTGCTTTCTATTTATATGTTTGTTACATGTACATCTTAGCTGGCAAAACGTAAAGTAACTAACTGTTGAGCTTATTACACTTTGTATATGCTATTCTGTTATGATTCTGTTACAAAGTATACTCTTGTGTAAATCCAGCTAAGTTATGTAATCTTGAAATCTTGTGGATTTTGTCTTGTTCTGTTGGATGTGAGTCTTTGTCCAACTGGGCCTTATTTGGTCCGTATCAGTTTTCTCCCCCTCTTGAAACAGTACCTTGTCCTCAAGGGAAAAATCAGGGTACAGACGCTTGAAATTAGGGAGATCCTCCCAACTAGAGTCTTCTGGAAGTAGACCCTTCCACTGTACTAAAATTTGAGACACCTGATGTCCCTGTTTATGTATGATCCGTGTATCCACTATGCAAAGTGGTACTAACAACGGATGGTTTCGAAACACAGTAGGAGGAAGTTCCAATGTAGGAATAGCAGATCTATGAGCTTGTTTGAGACAAGAAACATGTAACACATTATGTATTCGAGACTGCTCTGGCAGTTGCAATTGATAAGCAGAATTACCAATCTTCTTGAGAACTCGATAAGGTCCATAAAATTTCTTTGAGAGCTTGTGATAATCCCCAGTTAAAGATGTCTGCTTATATGGTTGTAATTTGACAAACACCAAATCTCCTTGTTGGAAAGTTAAGTCTGTTATGTGCTTATCAGCTTGTGCTTTCAATTTCTGTTGAGCTTTAAGTAAGTTAGCTCGAAGAGTGGATAAAACCTCATCTCGCGATATCAAATCCGAATCCACTGCTTCTAATTTCGATGTCCCTCTCAAATACATAGGAACTGTGGGAGGAATGCGACCATAAACCAATTCAAAAGGTGATTTTTGAGCACCTTCATGACAAGATGTGTTGTATGCGAATTCTGCCCAAGGCAAAAACTTTACCCATTCAGTCGGTTTGTCCCAAGCATAACATCTGAGATACTGTTGCAATACTCTATTTAAGACCTTTGTTTGTCCATCCGACTGTGGGTGATAAGCACTACTGGTAAACAGTTTTGTGCCACTCATTTGAAAAAGTTCCTGCCAAATTTACTCAGGAAAATAAGATCCCTATCACTGACAATACTCCTAGGGAATCCATGATGTTCACCACAATAGTCAAAAACAACTGAACAACCTTAGTTGCAGTGAAGTTTGTATCAAGAGGTCCAATATGGCAATATTTGGATAACCTATCCACCACAACTAGCATCACTGTGAATCCCTGTGATGTAGGTAAATGTGTAACGAAATCCATAGAAATATCCTCCCAGATTTGTTCAGGAATGGGTAGAGGATTGAGAAGTCCAGCTGGACTTCGAGTACTATATTTTGTTTGTTGACAAACAGTACAACCTTTGATGTATAATTGTACATCATGCTTCATTCCCACCCAAAAAAATTGAGATACCAATCTTCGATAGGTTTTAAAAACCCCAAAATGACCAGCTTGAGGAGCACTATGGAATTCATGTAATAAAATGGGAATTAAAGTTGAAGTAGGAACTAGAAACAGTTGGTGGCCTTTGTATAATAATCGTTCTTCCAATATAATTCCCATTTCGTCTGTCTGCCATTCTGTAAATCATTGATAATCTTCTGGAAAGAAGGTAATGTCGTGTATTCCTGCTTGAGCTGGTCAATAAAAGTAAATGGTGGCAGTGAATAAGCAAGATAGTTGAATGTACTATCATGCTTCCTTGACAAAGCGTCGGCCACTACATTATCCTTGCCTGCTCTATACACAATTGAATAATCATAGCCTAATAGCTTAGCCAAATACTTGTGTTGCTCTGGAGTTTGAATTACTTGAGTAAATAATTCTTTGAGACTCCTGTGATCAGTTCTGATGAGAAAATGAGAACCTAACAAATATTGTCTCCACTTTCGAACTGCCTCCACCACTGCATGTAATTCTCGAACATAAGCTGATTGTTTGCACAAGTGAGCAGGCAACTTCTTACTAAAGAAAGCTATAGGCTTTTCATCCTGTAATAAAACCGCTCCTATACCAGTCCCTGATGCATTTGTCTCGACCACAAAATCCTTTGTGAAATCTGGTAGGACCAGTAATGGAGCTGAAATGAGGGATTTTTAAGTTGCTGAAAAGCAACTGTAGCCTGATCAGTCCAATGGAAATTATCTTTCTTGAGCCAATCTGTTAGTGGGCTAGCAATGGATGCATAAGATTTAACAAAACGTCTATAATATCCCGTGAGACCCAGAAATGCTCTAAGTTGTTTCAAAGAAGTTAGTACGGACCAATTGGATATAGCTTCCAACTTATGTGGTTTAGGTTGGACCCCAGCAGCCCCTACAATATGTCCCAAGTATTCAATGGAAGCTTGTCCGAAAACACACTTAGATTTTTTAAGGAACATGGTATTATCAGCTAAAATTGATAATACCAATTCTAAGTGTGAAACATGCAACTCTAAAGTCGTACTATAGATCAGGATGTCATAAAAAAAAACGATGACAAACTTCCTTAGATACGGCTTAAAAATGCTGTTCATAATAGATTGAAAAGTAGCCGGAGCATTACATAAACCAAAAGGCATTACTAAGAACTCATAATGGCCCTCATGAGTTCTAAATGCAGTTTTCTCTACATCCCTAGGATGCATTCGAATCTGATGATATCTTGCTCTTAAGTCCAATTTGGAAAAAATTGTAGCACCATGTAACTCATCCAACAATTCATCAATAGTTGGAATGGGAAATTCGTCCTTGACTGTGGCTGCATCAAGGCCCTATAATCAACACAAAAGCGCCAAGTCCCATCTTTTTTTTTCACCAGTAACACAGGTGAAGAAAAAGGGCTAGTGCTACATTGGATCAGTCCTTGTTCCAGCATTTCTTTGATCTGTTTCTCAATTTCTCCTTTCTGAAAGTGGGGATACCTGTATGGTTTTACATTAATAGCAGAGACACCCTTTTGTAAAGTGATCTGATGTTGTATATCACGCAGTGGCGGCAATGATGATGGTGTCTCAAAAATATGAGGAAATTTGCCCAAGACACTTGTAATAAGTGGATTATTGGTGAATCCCTGTGAAGAATCATCCATCTGAGCCCTCAATTGAAAACATGTAGCCACTGAATTCTTACTAATGAGTCGGTGCAACTGGTGATGAGAAATCTGATCCAGTGAATTAGTAAGATCCCCTGTTAATGTGACCAACTGACCCAGATGTAAAAACTGCATAGTTAATGTAGAATAGTCTATAGTAATGGGTCCAAGATTCTGAAGCCATTGTACCCCCAATACTAATTCAGCACCCTGAATAGGTAAAACATAAAAAGAAGCTACAAAAGGAATGCCTTGAATGTGTACCAAAATATCTTGGCAAATCCCATCACATTGTAACTTGTCTCCATCTCCAATCATGACTGCAAATTGTGGGGCTGAATGGATTGTTAAACCCAAATGTTTAGCTACCCGACTTTGAATGAAGTTGTGAGTGCTACCTGAGTCTACCAAAACTGACAGTTTTGAATTATGTACAGTGCCTTGAAATCTCAGTGTTTTAGGGACAGTCTCCCCATTTAAAGCATGATAACTAATTGAACATGATATATCTTCATTAATGACTGGTTCAAGGTTGTCAACATCTTCAATGATGTCCTCTGATGCATCTGACTCATGCATAGACAGTAAGACTAAAAATTTAGCCTTGCACTTGTGATTACGATGAAATTTTTCATCACAATTAAAACATAATCCTTTATCACGTCTCAGTTGCATTTCTTCAGGACTCAAACGTTTAATAGGTAAAGAAGATTTATTGGTAGTAACAGAAGGAGAGGATGTAGAAGCAGCAAATGGTGGTTTAGAAAATTGTAGTGGGGAAGATGAAATAGTGGCAGGAGAGTTATAGGGTTTAAAATATTTGGACTGATCATTCATTTTATCTTCATGCAATCGTGCAAGCCAAATAGCATCCATCATGTTCTTAGGACGTGCAATTTGTAATTCCCTTCTAAGAGTAGGTTTCAAACCAGAGATGAAACAACTAAGGAGAAAAGAGTCAGAAAGACCAACCGTGCGATTAGAAAGTGATTCGAATTGAGATTGATAATGAGATACCGTGGATGTCTGAACCAACTTGGAGAGAAGTCCCTGAACATCCTCATAAGCAGGAGGGCCAAATCTGGTC
Organism: Combretum micranthum; assembly: GCA_024138025.1. Taxonomy (NCBI): domain Eukaryota; kingdom Viridiplantae; phylum Streptophyta; class Magnoliopsida; order Myrtales; family Combretaceae; genus Combretum; species Combretum micranthum. The sequence goes on along the minus strand of JAMXBD010004033.1, from coordinate 42,641 downwards.
TGTAAAGCTTCAACAAATTTTGGCCAAGAAGTTAACTACTTATTAACATGCATCCATTTGTACCATTGCAGAGCCTCCCCTTCCAGAGCAAAGGAAGAAATGGTAATTCTCTGTTCATCTTTAACTTCATGAAATTCGAAAAATTGTTCAACTTTGAACACCCATCCTAGTACATCAGAGCCAAAAAATTTCGGAATCTCTAATTTGATTCCTTTAAGCAAGGAATCGGAATTTATGTAATCCTGAAGATGATGAATCATTATTGATCTGATCCGTATGAATAGAAGTGGAATGATTCTGATTCAATTCCAATTTATCAATGCGAGAACCAAGACTTGTAATATTTTCTTGAATAGCTAATAAAGTTGTTTTAAAGAAGTTCATGTCTACTGCCGAATTCTGGGATCGTGTTTCAGGTGCCATGATGAAACAAGAGAAAGACAAACGGATCAGAAGAACGAGAGCACCAAAATGATAGCACCCGAATACTCCCAAGCCAAAGATAAGCCCGGCCCACCTTACAGAGTAACCCTAGAAAGCGATTAGGGTTTCACTCTCACCTTTCCACTCTCGTGTATGGTTCCTCTCTGTATCAGATAAGAAAACGAAGCTCTCTCTATCTCAATTTCGTTTATGTATTTCCTATGGCTTTCTAATATCTAACTAATGGTTGTATGTGTTGTATACAGGAAGGTATAAGGAGCCTTTTCGAGTAGGCTTAAACTCCAAGAACAATTTTCCAAAATTAGGGTTTGATAATCCCTTTCTGATATTGTTGCTTTCTATTTATATTGTTTGTTACATGTACATCTTAGCTGGCAAAACGTAAAGTAACTAACTGTTGAGCTTATTACACTTTGTATATGCTATTCTGTTATGATTCTGTTACAAAGTTATACTCCTGTGTAAATCCAGCTAAGTTATGTAATCTTGAAATCTTGTTGGTTTTTGTCTTGTTCTGTTGGATGTGAGTCTTCTGTCCAACTGGGACCTTATGTGGTCCGTATCAGATTTTATTGATAATGATACATCCAAAAGGTTGTTTTTCCCAATTTTCCTCAATTTGATTTGACTTTTTTTTTCTCTTGTAATATATATAATAATTTAAAGAAAAACTTTATGATAAAAACTATAATATATATCAATTTGATTTATTGAAACCGTTACATTGAATGATTAAAAACCTAAAATCGATTAAATTAATTGAATAAAATGGTTAACCATTAAGGAAGTTAACCATTTATAATGGATCGATTAAAGATCGAGAGATTAAAAAACCGATCATTATGATTATGTTCAAAAAATAGAGCCATGGACCGGTTAACTGATTCGTTAACACCCCTAAAGATAACCCATTTAGAATATATGATTTTTTAATAAAAGGAATAGCCACTTATGTCAGTTCTGTCTTGTTAGATTTCACTTCTCATATATCCTAAGTTAATAAAAAATGATAGATGGTTTTAGACAAAGTTAACATAGCTAATTAATACTATGGACTTTGAAAAATTTAATTGTGTACTAAAATTAGTAGTCTTGTTGATTGCAAAACTAACGAAATTTTAGTATCAAGTAATGCCCAAAAAGTTTAATTCGATTAATTAAAAAACTTAAGGTGCTACCACCACGTATAATACTCTAAAGCATCACACCCTAAGGCTTTCTTTAAAAAGATTTTGTTTATGTTGGATATTACTACTCAATTTTAGGTTATGAAATCATTCAGTTAGATTTTAACAACAACTGGATTTAGCAGTGGAAAACAATTTATTAAAATCATTTATAAAACTCTACTCCCTATAGAGCAGGCCAATTTTCTAAGAAACAAAACTTTATGAAAACATTTATTAATCTACTCTTAGGAGTAGATCTTCATTTACAAAACATATGGACATTAATAAGCCCCATTAAAAGAATTACAATTTCTAAATAAATCTAGCTCTCACTAAATAAATAGAAAAAAAAAAAGAAATAAAGTAACTAAACTACATCCATGCTCCTACTCACTTTACTTATACACAAATCCTCTCCGAATCATCACAAGCGCTCAAAACCCGAGTCAAGCATCATCACATCAATCATCATCCTCAATCATCTCATCGTCACCATCTTCGTCAACAATAATATCTGTAAAAAGAACAATAACAACAAGAATGAGTCGAAGCTCAGTACACAGTATCACAATCATACACGGAGTGCAACACGAGCTTAACTAAATGCAATGCACAATCAACAAGTTATTATCTTTTCTTTAAAATAAACAAATCAACATGGGAGTATTCAAACTCCGGACATCAATGATCTAGTGTCACATCCACCTTCCTGAGTGGTACCCTACTGTTCATACAGACTAGGCAGTCCCACATTCCAGCGTAACCCGTAATACTAGAGGATCCTAAGTAACGCGTCACGATGCTCAGGGGGTTGATACAAGCAGCTTGGATACTTATATTTCCTAGATGATATATCCAGTAAAGAGAAAATAACTTCATCTAGGGTTGAAAGCTGTTACACAACTTCACTTATCTTAGTCCATAATATCACCTAGTCCAACTGTTCCCATAAATATTTGAATTAAATCATGCCACTTCATTGTAAGCGTAAGCAAACGTTACACCAATACCGTCTTCCCCATCAGTTACCCGCCATACCACTTAGGAAAGTCTTATCAAAGACAGGGGTGGCCTAAGCGCTTAATCTACCTTGCCCCCAATCTGAGCAAGGTGTTGCTCCCCGAGCCAAATATCGATCTACCATACGGATTTAAACAACGGAATAGAAAACCAATTCAAACAATTATTAAGTCGAGTTTAAGTTCTTAGTCCATTTAGGATGCCTATCCTAACAATCACCATGCAAGTTACTGCGTACCTTGAATATAAAATCCAAACAGAGTCTCAGAAGGTAAAGCAGAAGCTATCTCAAAAGATATATCTCATATCTACCACTGGTTCAAGAAACAACTCTTATAAGAACCTAAACTAACATCCACTTCAACAAACTCATACAAGAACTTATATCAATTATTCACTAATCTCTAACTCATTTTATTAAGGCCCTATTTGAGTAGACACTAAATAGGAACCCCGCTATGGCTGCGAAGATTGCCTCGCCAAAATACGGATAGTTCTCCTTTGTCTGTCAAAGAATTTATTTTCTCTTTATTTATAGTGTTTTATTACAAAAGCATCAACAAAGAATTCATATACCAAAAACATTTATCTTCTACGTAAACATACATTTGAAATAACATATTCCCCATATTATTCAAAGATCATCCTAATTCATTCATCTAAGCTAATTATTAGCTATTAATCTATTTTAGCTTAACCTTGCCAAATTGATCAGAATTAGTCATTTAATTCATTTACTAAATCAAGTTGATTAAATTTAAACAATCTAATTTATTTTAGCTTAGTGAAGTTTATTAAGTCAAGTTATACTTAGATTCATTACTAATTCATTATACATCTAGGATCTATATTAAATCGAGCTTACATTAACTTAAACTTATCCAAATTCATCAAAGTTAAACAATCTAATCCATTTTAGTTCATTCAAGTTCATTTAGTCAAGTTGGACCTAGGTTTGTTAACTAAGTTCATTTTATAACTAACTTCTAGATTTAATCTGATTATTTGTTAAATCTATAAATCTACTTAATCCATGTTTAATTACATCATTTAACTCACATAACACATCAAATATCGCTTATTTATCTCATTTTATCTCAAAAAGATCCATTTCCTAAGCAAAAACACATTTATCAAACAAAAACAAGTTTTAAACTTTGTTTATAAACATATAACAGCTGGAAAGAAGTCAAATTTGAGCATCGATACGTTTAGAATTTGTAAAAACTCAAAAAAATGAAAGTTGTAGATCTATCTTTAATCTTTCCAACGCAACTTGAATCATCTCAATCGGAGGTTGGATGAAAAAGTTACGATCAAATTACAAAACAATATCGCAGCAAGGGAGAGATCAGAAATTGAAACGCCCTCCCATGTGGGCTGGTTGGGAGGCCGTTTCAACCCAGTGACATCTCACTTTTTCCATCCGAGAGTGATAAACCCTTGCATATGGGGCCGTTTTCTCCTTACACCCCCCTATATAGGGTCATTTCAACTCAGGGAAAGTGCAATTTTAAGGTTAAAAGGTGAAACACCCTTCCATATGGGCTGTATGACGGGGTGTTTCAAATTTTTCGCCTTTCCTTGTTTTAAACACAAAATTTTGTAAACTTTTACACTTTCAAACCTTCTTTAAACTCATCCTAAGTTTCCCAAAGCTTGTTATATGATCAAAAATACCATTCAAACAACACAAACTCCACTTCCAATCATCAAACACCCAACTACAACATCAAACACCAATCAACCGCTTCAATTCACTTCAACAAACTTTAACTCACTATTCATCCTCTTCTTCACCATAGCTCAACTCCTAACAACATTAATCCAACATATACATATATAAACAATAATCCCAACTCATTTCAACATCAATTCATCAATTAGATAAGCGAAAAACAAATAAATCAAATATGAATTGAACTAGAAAACTTATCTTTTTGGCTAAACCATGCAACTACTTCTTCTTCTTCTTATTGAAGCTTTTCTACTTGAATTTCTTCTTTCTATCTCCTTTCCTAGCTTGATTTATCTTTTTGATCTTGTCTAGGATTTGAGATTGAGAGGGAGAGAAAGAAAGAAAGAAAGAAAGAAAGAAATTAGAAGAAGAGTGAGGCAGAGGAAGAAATGGTAAAGGAAAAGATAAGGTTAAAAAAATTAGATATTTTTCGAATAAGGTATAAGCTTAGAACTATTAGGTCAATATCTATAGTTCTAGAAGCATTTAAAAGATGGTTTCTGAACTTATAGGTTAGAAATTAAGAATTCAAAATGAGAACTTAATTTAGGAATTTATTTTAGATAAAATAATATTTAATTTAAGCTCGGGTTTAAGAACTGATATTTTGATACAAGCAAATGAACTCAAATTTTTTGAAGATTTAGGAATTAGAGTTTTGGCTAAGAATTAGGGGTTTAGGAATCCTTTAAACATTTTAATGACTTGTTTAGAGAATTAGATTTCAAATCTTAAATTCGACTTAGTTAATTATTAATCTAGTTATGTCGACTTGTCTAATTATATCCTATATTTCATTTGATTCATTTAATCTATTTAAACTCAATTTCTAATATATATAGAGATTCAGGTCATTTCATATCAAATGTAATATTATCTTATAAAAAATTCTTAGAAATAAAACAAAATTTGAATACACTATTTATATTTGTTTTATGTATGGTTGTTCATTGAACAAAACCAAACCGAACTGAACTTGCAAAATGCAGTTCTTTATATTTTAGTTCAATTTGTGATTTGATTCAAGAAGAGTCTAAATGGTTAGGGTTCGATTCAAAAGGTCAAATAGAATCACCATTTTAACTTGAACCGAACTGCTTCTCATTAAAAGAAATAAAACAAAAAGAGTAATTTTATTTATAACTCTGAAACATTAGATATCAATATCATATATTATCATATTTATGTCATGGGTTGGTATCTGATCCTTGTATTGCAAGACTAATTCAACAAAATACAAAATTCTTATCGTGGAATGCATTTATAGGAACAAGTTTTATATTGGGTTGCAATATCTATAACTAATAATATTGAGATAATTTAAAACTTTAAACTAATTAGTATAAAAGAAATTTAAATATTATATAAGGGAAGAATATTATAAATAAATATGAAATTAATACAAAGGAATGACTTTTTTACTTAGTGATATAGATTTTTTTAAGAATATATGTTACTTTAAATTCACATTGAAAATATTTTTAGGAATGGATAATATATATCTAAAATTATTAAATATATGACCTAATATAATGATAAGTGATTTCTTACGCAACATTCCTTAATCCATATTTTTTTAAGAACTTAAATGACTACAAATATTATTTATTAGATCTAAATGCTTTTAAAAGAGGTTTGACCCTTGAACCAAATCAAACCAAACCGAATTACGAAGACCCTCGGTTTTATGTGTGTTTAACCTCTATCTTTGGAATTGGACATTCATAATATGTGCAAGAGATAACCTTATTTTATACGATATCAAATCTTGCTCAACTAGTTCGAATAATACTAACAGTCTTGTTCATTTCGTTGAATGATTAAAGTTGTAATGAAATTCCTATTATCGAGGAATATAATAAAGTTATAATAGGATTTTCTTTTGTTAAGTTTGAATAAAGAATTATTATTCGATATTTTTTATAATAGAGATTTCTTATAGAATTGCTATTATGGTTAATTAAACACCATAATAGTTATTCGTAAAGAATAAAACTGTAATTGAAATATAATCTCAGTGAAGTGAATGGATAGTAAGGTTACAAGTAGGTTTTTAGTATCGATATCTTAAAACTTACTCTCCGAAGGTAAGTATGCGAATAAAATTTCTAGATCCTATAACTATCCGAGAAATAACACCCTAATTTATATAGGATATAGGTGATAAGGTAGCAGTACCCCACAACCTATAAAATAATTATGGAATAATATTAATAAATGAAAAGACAAATAGTAATACTATCAATTTTAAGTTCTAGAGATATATGTGTGTATATATATTATTCATTTTTTTCTGAGATAAGCCTATATATTGGAAAGCCTAATTTGTAATGTTTATCTGAAGTGGAGCTGCCTGGGATTTGCCTTGATAACAATAACAGTCGAGTCGACATGAACTTAAACACTCCAGTCAGCAATGAACGCTCTCCATGGAGCAATCCTCAGAAGACGACGAAGAAGATCTCTATTTCCCTCTCCGAAACCTCGTAACTTCCTTCTCTCTCCTCTCTCCACACGCGTTCTCTCTCTCCATACAGAGACAAACCCATTACATGGAACACCACACACACCTTCGTCCTCTCAAACCCACTCCTCTCCCTCCTCGAAAACCGTTGCAAATCCATCTCTCACTTGAAGCAAATCCAAGCTCAAATGATCTCCACCGGTCTTATCTCCGATGGGTTAGCTCTAAGTCGACTCATTGCATTCTCTGCTCTCTCCGAGTCACGTGACCTTGATTACTGTACCATGATTTTGTGCAATTCCAAGAACCCAAATGTTTTTTCGTGGAATGTAACGATCCGAGGGTACGTAGAGAGTGAAAATCCTGAAAAAGGTTTGATCTTGTATAAGAAAATGTTGGAACAGAGTAGTGAGTTGAGGCCGATAATTATACTTATCCTTTGTTGTTTAAGGTTTGTTCTAATTTGGGGTTGTTTTATACGGGTAGAGAGATTCTTGGGCATGTTTTGAAAATGGGTATTGATGGGGATTTGTTTGTGCGGAATGCAGTTATGCATATGCTGGTTTCATGCGGTGACATGGACGATGCATGCAAAATGTTTGATGAAAGTCCTGTGAGAGATTTGGTCACTTGGAACTCTCTGATTAATGGTTTGGTTAGGTGTGGTCGCCCCAGAGACGCTTTATGTGTGTATAGACGAATGGAGGCTGAGGGTATTAGCGCCGATGAGGTTACGATGATCGGGATGGTTTCTGCAAGTGCTCAATTGGAGGATATGAACCTAGGGAGGGAATTTCATCTAAAAATTAAAGAGGATAGATTGTCTTTGACAGTACCTCTTTCGAATGCACTCATGGATATGCATGCTAAGTGTGGGAACCTTGAATCAGCACGGGCAATATTTGATCAGATGGTGAAAAGGACTGTGGTTTCTTGGACAACAATGGTTGTGGGATATGCCAAATTTGGTTTTCTAGATGTTGCTCGTAGATTTTTTGATGATATGCCCGAGAAGGATGTTGTCCCATGGAATGCATTGATTGGTGGATATGTCCAAGCTAACCGCAGCAAGGAGGCCCTTGCTTTGCTCCACGAAATGCAAGCGAATGGCATAAAACCTGATGAGGTGACCATGGTCACTTGCTTATCTGCATGCGCACAACTAGGCGCACTTGATGTTGGGATATGGATTCATCATTACATAGAAAGACACCGACTTTCATTAAATGTTGCCTTGGCAACAGCCCTAGTTGATATGTATGCAAAATGTGGTAGCATTGCTAGGGCTTTCCAAGTTTTCAGGAACACGCCGGCAAAGAACTCCTTGACATGGACAGCTATGATTTGTGGTTTAGCTCTTCATGGCAAAGCGCAGGATGCAGTGTCATTCTTCTTGGAAATGATTAATACAGGTCTGAAGCCAGATGAAGTGACATTCTTAGGGGTGTTATCCGCTTGTTGTCATGGGGGTTTGGTTGATGCTGGTCGTAAGTTTTTTCATCAAATGAGCTCTGAATTCAATCTATTCCCTGGTGTTAAACATTACTCTTGCATGGTGGATCTTTTTGGTAGGGCTGGCCTATTGGAAGAAGCCGAAGAGCTTGTTACCAGCATGTCTGTAAAGGCAGATGCTACAGTTTGGGGTGCTTTATTTTTTGCTTGCCGAGTTAATGGAAACGTAATATTGGGAGAAAGAGTGGCTTCAGAGCTTCTAAAGTTGGACCCTGATGACAGTGGTATTTATGTTTTACTTGCAAATATGTATGGAGAAGCGAACATGTGGGAAGAGGCAAGACGGGTTAGGAAGATGATGAAGGAGAGAGGAGTGGAGAAAACTCCTGGTTGTAGCTCCATTGAGGTGAATGGAGTTGTCAATGAATTCATTGTAAGGGATAATCACACCCTATGGCAGAGCAGATATACGAATGTCTTGCTCAATTAGCAAGACAAATGGATCTTGTGGAGGGTGTCTTGTGTGCTTCGTTCTTGCACAGTCAACTACCTGTCTCTGAACTGACACCTACATAGTAATTCGCTATTAATCAGGTAGTAAAGGATTCTGTAAAATATTACTATTTTTGGGGGAGCCTTTTCTTTTTCTTTCTCTTCATATCCAGGCAAAAGAAAACTTTGGTAGGCCTGTGGGTCAAAGCGTGGCATATAAGATTGGCTGTCACATTCATGCTTTAGATACATCCAAGGCGATAGGTGCTATTGGGATATTTTTGATGCAATACCACCAAATTGCTAGTTCTTGGCTGAATCCATCATCAGTAAATGGTATCACAACACAAATGTCATGGGTGCTATTGCCAAGGCCAGTAGGCAGACTGGCATATAACATTGGCTTTCACTTTCATGCTTTAGACGCAGCTTAGGTGATATGCACTATCCTTAACCCCATTTTTTTTGGGTGATGCTTAGACCTAGTCATTTGTTGTAAAATTGTAATCTAAGTGAGAGTCCATCATCAATAAACAGTATCATCACAAAGTGACAGTATATATATAATTGCTCCGTATGTCTTTAATTCATTATTATTAAAATCTCTTTCCTTTTTTTTTTTCCCAACATTTTGAATTTTAATTGCCGTGTTTTGTATGATTAGTTACCTGCCATCCTTTTTGTTGTACTCCTGTTGGATATTGTGTCTAGAATAAGGCTTAACAAGAAGACATCTAAGAACTGATATATGCTTATTGGGTCTGGTTTTATCAAATGAGGCTAGTTTTTCCAGCCTCTTTTTTCCACCATATAACACCTCAACTAACTCAGAAGAAGTTTTAAATTTCTCCACTTGTGTGAAGTCTCAGCAACTAGTAATTCTTGCTATTGTGAGCAATTAGTTTCATCTATAGTTTTGTATTTCAAAGATGATTGGCTGATGTAATCCTCTACATGTTAAAGAAATGCTGGTGAAAATTGATGAATGATTGTGTGTCACATTTGGCTTACACTGAAGGTTTCCTCCCCTGTAACAGTTTCAATATCTTCGCAGTCACTTGAAAGCATATAAAGGGGCCCATGTTGGTGGCTTCTTTGAGGATGCTTCCACAAGCTGCAAAAAGTTAAAGCATTCATTTACTAGTGGTGTCTCTGGAGAAAGGCTTGGTGCTGGATTCTTATGTGCCAGAAAAAAATATGCTGGGCCAGGTAGATCAGGAGCACAATTGAAGAACCAAGACGGCTGAAGGAATCAGTTTGTGTCTATGTCATTTCCTTTCAGGAATGATAGGATTCTCTAGTCATACAAGAGAAGTTTTCCCAAGACTCAACCCTCCACAAGCCCCTTGCTTTGGAATGTTGAAGATTTGGCCCTGATCAGCGTGCCAACTATGTCAATTAACCTTATGGGCTTATTTTCATCTAAATCGTATGGTTCATTTCAGTTATCACAACCATTCACCTCCTCCTTTTCTTTTCTGTTTTCCTTCTTATGACTTGTCTCTTCTTTTTCTTTTCCTTTTTCTTTTCAGACCTTTACAAGGATGAGGATCAAAAGTGGAATAGCCCCATGAGATCATAGACAAGGATTTCCCAAAAAGGTTGCTCTGGAAACACTTCTGGAGCTACTAATGCCAAATCTGCTTATAGGCTGTGCATCTATTTCTGGTTGCAAGCACAATCAGCTTTTCTGGATAAGGATGCAACTGTCACTTTGTATTTAGAACTTAAAAAGATCTCACTTGTTTTTTTTAACTATCTGTATCAATTTTAATTAGACTAAATTATAAGTTACGAACCTGCAATGCTTTTGTATGCAAGCACAAGCTTCAGTTAGTCTGCATTTGCCAAGGCTTGGCCCCAAGATACCATGGTTTCTTAAAATTCCAGAACCTCTTGGTATGAACAAAGACGTAGTTTTCCAGAACCGGGTGTTTCTTTGTTTTAAAGTGTTTCTTTGTTTTAAAGTGTGAGAGTAGAGGAAATGTGAATGAATAAGTGCACGGTCTTGTGATATATGAGGGAACGTGCTTCAAGCTTTTGAGTTTCGAGCTTTCGAGTTTTGTTGGATGAGCGAAGTGTACATATTCAACCTCTTCCAAGTTTTTGGAACACCCGTTGTGTTTGATGGCCATTCGTTTCATGGGATCCTTGGCACATAATTTTTATGTAGAGCTAGCTTTCTATTTTCTATATCACCAGCAAAAAATGCCCTTCTGTTAATCTGTATCACAGGTTCAAGCCGAATAAAGGAGAAAACCTCCTAAGATGGTAGAACAGGGTTCTGGAGGTAAACAGGTTGAAGTTAGTTCTTACATTTTTACATAGGTGGAGTAAAGAGTCTGAAGTCAGATGTACATCTACATTCAAAAATTTGACACACAGTTAGATTCTTCCTTTACTTTGATTAAAGCTGTATCTAGGTCAGTTGATTTTAATGCTTTTTCTTGAGAAAAAAAAGAGAAAGTGGGTGAGGTGGTCTCATGCAAAAGTTGTACTATATCCATTTACAGCACAGTTCTGATGTATTGAAAAAATAAGTAGATATTCTTGTTTGTAAGGATTGCCCTACAAAGGAGCAGATATTCTTGTTTGTGATCTATTGATAATGGCATCAAAATTTTCTAAATTTGAATGTCGGGATCTTTTCCTTATATTGTAGGACTATATTTTGGGGAAAGCAAAAATCATGTGTAGATTCAATTATACATAGAAATATGATGTAAGTATCATTAAGTAGTGAGTAAATATTAATATTTTCTTATAATTTTTATAAAATTATTTACATATCACAATTTCATCAGTATTTATATATTATTATGTGGAAGAAGTATTAAATCCTTTCTCATTTAATATGGAAAGATGTCAAATCCAAGAACACTTTGTCTGGTGTACTTGTTTGATATCATTTTAACATTATTTTTAAATTGTCACTGAACAGATACAGATATGATACCGATAAAAAATTAATAATTTTAGTTATAAATTGATCAAATCGAATCGATACTAATCCGATATTGATAAATTATTAATACATATTTAATACAAATAAAAATTCAATAATTTAAGCGGATGCATAAATATATATGACTATCAAATTGAGGCATGACTTGTAAATACGGATGTGACATGCCATGCTATTGGATTGTACTTTCATGTTTTTTCAGGTATTAGCAGTCTGATTATTGAATCAATTGGTTAAATAATTTTAATTTGAAAGGCAGCAAGATTATTATGCTCCATCACCGTCGAAAAAGAGTCTTAATAGTGCCCGGGCTTTGTGTAGCTTTGAATGGCTAAAACTTTATTTGGCGATGACATGTTGCCACATACGCAGTTGGGTCTTTATTCTGATTTGCTTTGCTGCGTAAACAACATGATTCCTCCTTTCTCCAAGGACAAGCAACTGACAAAGGAAGGTTCCAACTTCCAATTCACATTGGACAGCCAAACAGGGTGGGACCAAATAATTCATTGAGACTGCTTATAGACACAGACCCCAGTTGGCGGAAGAAAGATTTAGCTAGTATTACACGCCCTGTATTATATATACATAGATTACACATGAATGATTATTGTTTTAAAAACTATTAATTTTTTCAATAACATAAATTTTAAAATTTTATATTATTTACATGTCATGTTAAAATAAATTTTTTATTTTTTATCCTACTAATATCAATATGTGACCAAAGTTATAGATAGGGTTTTGTGTAACCAGCTGGTTCTGATTTTTGATTTAAAGGACGAAAGTGGATGAGAGAAAGAATGTATATAATTGTAAGTTATTCGTCCTTGCTTGCACGCCAGGTCTCCTTCATAACCACTCATCCGTTCATGCATGTCTTTGTCTGTTGCCTTCACATGAATGACAGCCTTTTTTCTCATTATGTTCCTTTTTATTTGTCTGAGCAGGCCAAAGAAATGGAGTCATTTGCATTTGAGTATGTATAGACATCATGATGCAATGATAGGGCACTTCCCTTCTCTTTTTTGGCATTCATTTGTCAAATTAGCCAAACAATCCTACTTCTAGTGTCTTTTGTGACAATTCCCACTCTTGGATTATTTCTAATTTATGTAATATTTCACCAACTTATTCATGTTTATTATTCTGATTTAAGCAAATTTATTTATTTATTGGTTTTTTAAATGTTCAAAATTAGAATATAGAAGGAAAAATAAAGTTATTTGTTTATAAAGCTAGAGTTAAAATAGGAAAACCATAATTGGAGAAAGATAATTATTGCAACTAATGAGCTCCTAGCAAAATGTTGAATACAAAGGTTTATATTGGATTTTGATAAGGTCAAACATAGCAAAAATTAAATAAGTTTTATGGAAAAGACACATTTAATTGAATTATATAATGAACACCATAAAACTTAACTTAAAAATATGACAGATATACTCCTTGCGTGATCCATGTGATGATAAGCTTGTATAAGAATGGTTTAGATATTGCTTTGTTCTGTTTTTTTTTTTTTTGGGTCTTTTCTTTTTTGCAAGTTTTTGTTAAGTTGTAGTTAAAGTCCAAAAAAAAAAAAAAAGGAGTTTATGAGGTAATATGATTTGAAGATTTTTTATCATGTTCTACAGATAGAGTCCAAATGGAAGCTAAATGAGTCCGAATGCTAATGTAGTGTCTGGACACTAGAGCATGGAGTTTGAATGCTAATTGGATCAGTCATGATTAGTAAGCTATATATCATATTCTAATAGCTTGTGGTCTAGACACTAATGGAAGGAATCCAAATGCCATTGTCTTTTTCTCAAAGAAGTCCTGGCGGTTTGAATGAGTTGGGACAATAACACTAGAAACTAGTCGCTTGCTAGCATTTAATGTAAAGCTAAAAGCGAAAGATTTTAGGTAACCACTATATCTTTTCAAAAGTTTATAAATAGGACTTCTTTGGCGGATTTAAACAAGTTTTTGAGAGCCATTAACTTTGTATTATATTCTTTTTATATTTGTTTCTTATTCATTAAATTTCCATATTCAAAATTGAGAGACTTGAGTAGTGTCATTACAAGTAATAGTTGTAGCATCGTCGTAAACCACTACACTTATGTTCTTTGTATGTATTAAAGAAAGATTGAGTTGTGCCTAGTGAATGTTATTTGCGATTTGTACAGAAAGCGTAACTCTTGTGAGTATTGTATTGTGTGTGATTTTGTGTATCCCAAGAGTATTCTTATTTTGATAATTGTAGAAAGTGGTGTACAAAGTCCTCGATTAGAGGTATTTTGGTCCATGGACAATAAGGGGCAATCCAAACTCTACGTTAAACTTTAGGTTTGCTTTCCCTTCTCTATTTATTTTCTAGTACTTTATTTGTAGCATATTTGTCTTGTTTAGATTTGATACTTTGGAATTAAAATAAAAAATAGTTAAATTTTACCCTAAAATTTATTTACCCTATTCTCAAGTTCAGCTTATTGTAATTTCACAAAGTGGTAGTAGTGGATGAGAGAGAGAGAGAGAGAGATGTGCAAGTGATGCATACACTTAACTCATCTAATAATCATTTATTTAAGGAGAGGAGTATCTAGAGTTAAGTAATCAGGTTAAGTGGCTAAGTAATATCAAGAAGTTAGTCGATGAACTTGAACTACATGAAGGAACAAAAAGAACGTCAACTATAGATTACAAATTAATCAAAGCCTCACATTTGGTAAGTGTAACATGCATAACTTAGGTTACCTAGTTTTAGCTTTCTAAAGCTTTATAAAGATAAACATAAACCAAGTTCCTTACAACATAACATACAATTAAAATTAACATTGAATATTTAATTAAGTCTAAAAGTCATTTTTTAAGAGGCTTTAGTTAATTACAATACTTAGGTGGTCAACTAAAGCTTCTAGTATCAACCATTAATCTTAAATAAAAGGGTTCGTTATGTATAGAGTGGAGTGATCAATCAGTTTTGGGAGACTTGTTGCCTTCTACATAAAGTCCACAATTTGATCATGGTTTTAGTCTAATGCAGTAATACCACTTGCTTAAGATGACTTTAAACCTTCAATCCTCCAATTTCATAATTATAATACCTAATCTAGATAATATATATATATATACTAGTTCTAATCAATTCCAAATAGAAGGGCTTATTCTAGTGAGCTTTTGCATACATGAAATGAAAATGACACTCGGTTTACTATATTCATCCCACAAAACTCCATACATACATAATTGAGGCTCACCATACAAACAAAAACGTGCTCTTTCTTCTTTAATCAAGTTGTCCAACACAATTCATAACATATTTCATAAGCAAAAAGGGATAACTGGGATTAAGAAAGATAAGAAATCTTCCTATCTTGATATCTTCTTGAAATTTGCACTCCAATAAATCATAGAGGTTAGTGTTAAAAAGAGGGTTATGAGAGAGTGTGTTTTATATTTTTGAGTAAAATGAATGGAAATATTAGAAGTTGTTAGTAGTAGAGTATAAAATTGGAGACTATAATTCTTTGAATTGGTTGTGAAATTCAAAATTTCACAATATTCACATTCTCTAAGAATCCAACAAATTTTTCTCTCATAACCGTTTGCTAAGCATCTACTTAATTGCTCATAACAAGCACCAAATTAAAAGTTGGGGGGGGGGGGGGGGGGGGGGGGGGGGGGGCGCAGTGGGGTAAGGAAATGAAAAACCATCTAAAGGGAAAGTGATGGAAGAAGGTTTAATGACGAGGGTTAAGATGAAAGAATTAAACAAAGGTTTAAGATGAATGGATTGAACACTCTAACTTAAAAATTCATGAATAAGAACTTGTTAGAAGATGATTAGAAGTACTAAGAAGATTTTATTGTGCACAATATTGTGTTGAGACGAAACTTTATCATTTTAGAAGGAGAGAAGAATGAGAAAGTTAGAGATTATAAATGGTGCTAGAAGTTTTGATGGAGCAAATGATTTTAATTGAGGAACTATTGTTTTGAGAAGATTCGTGAGAACCAAGAAAATATACAAAAGTGCAATATATTTTTCTTAAGATATTATAATTGTATTTATTAAAAAAACAAATATTTAGATTTATCGTCTCATGGATTATAATAGTTTGTTGTTCAATTTCCTTATTCCCTTAGCACACTCTCTTGTTTTATCCTGCATATATTGGCAAGTCTATTATTATGTGTATTGATGTAATCTTATAGGAAAAAAAGTTAATTGGCTATTCTTTTGAAAGAAACTTATCTTGATTGAATCGATACTCTTTCAAACTTTCTTTATTCTATTAGTCTTTCTTTTTGAGATATGACCTAAAAATCCATTTAGTTTATATTTGTCATGTTAAATAGATTTAGTGTAGTTCGATCTTCCATTAGTATGTGACATCCAATGGAGAGTCACTCATATCTTATTGTTATTTCTACATTATTTGTTTTATTCTATTACAAAATACCCATTAAAAGATAGTTGTTAGTGTGGCCTAGTGGCTTTTATCACTTGTTCTTATGGAGGCTGTTAGCGTTTGCTGGTATGCCTAATTAGTGATTGTTACTTTAAGTGACTACCCTTAAGGTAGTGATGAGTTTCTGCAATGACTATAACTTTAGTTGTGTTTTTGGAGTCCAAAGCACACTAAAAAGTTGATCAACCATATAATCAACATCCTATAGTTTACTCAAGATAAACATTGTCTTCTAGTGATTGTGTAGATTTTTTTTTAATTTCCCTATTGTAATTATTGGGAAAAATTAGAAAACACCAATGAAACCACGGATGATAGTCTAAGAAGTCGCTTGACAATTTGTAAAGCACGTATATTCAGCTAAATCATTTGCTACCTATTTTTCTACTAACTTACTATAGTCGACAGCCCTCATAACTTATAATAAACTTTGAAGACATATTATTGCATCTCCATGCAAAAACACTAATGCTAATAACATAATCGTGCTTTGATTGATAGATTTGTTTTGTTGCCACGGTCTGACCTAAATTAAATCGAATTCAAGTTCAACAAGAAAAAGTCATGATTTTGACATTTTTATTGAAAGTGTATTAATTTTGTCATGCACACATTTTCTACTTACACTTCGAAATGAACATACATTATATATGTACTAACAGGTTTATAATACTTTTCCTCTATTCACACTGAGGGCATGCATTCACTCCCTATATGTGCCATATATATGTTAACACTATTATAGTAGAAAAGTCAACGCCATCCTTTATATGCAAGACATATTACAATGTTTACATTAATTTACACTATTAAAAATATTCTCTTATATATATATATATATATATAGGATTAATTTTACTGATGGTACCTAAACTTTTGATGTATAACAAAATTATACCTAAAAAATCGTGTCCATAAAAATATTTACACTATTTAAAATTTATACCCATTGTATCTAGGGCCTGAATTCGAACAATTCTCAAGTAAGAAACTGAGTTGGATACTCTTTCTTTCGCAAAGCTCACTTACATAATATATATCTTCTCTCTCCTTTTCTTATTGACTTTCCTCTTTTTAACATGAACAAGGAAAGAAAAACTTTCATTCAATTGTCCCTTAATTAAAAAAAATAAAAAAATTTATAAAATAATAAAATGTAACAAAATATTGCAACTCCCTACCTCACCTCTCTTCTCTAACGCCGAAGACCTACCCTTTTCTCTTCCTCTTTCTTCTACCAAATTCCTAATTAAAACCTAAATCCTAGGTCCATCTTCCTTCTTCCCCCATCCTTTTCCATTTAAACCCATCGTGGAACACACTAAGACTACGCCAAACACAACCCCAATTCAACTCCTTGTCTCTAGCTAGCTCCATCTCCTTCCATCTCTCTCTTTCTCCCATTCTCATTGATTTTTGCAACGATCACCACCAAACCAACCACCACGCACACCACAATTGACACAATCAACTATGCTTGCTCTTTTTGTCTTGCACCATCTCAAATCGCTATTTTTAGCAACCACATGCTTCAAAAAGAAACCCCAGACCTAGCTAATGACCCACTACGATGAAAGGAGACATAGTAGTAATTGAAATCTTCTACCTATATAAAGAGATAGCTGAGATAAATAACAAGCAAACATCCTGTAATTCTTGCATAATTAAAGATAAAAATGCTTAATTCAATAGAAATCCTTTGCTTGGCTATTACTAGGGTTTGGTTCACAGCTAAAAGGAGAATCCCTAATTGTGTTATAAAACATTCTTAAATTTTATATCCATGGCATGTCGACATCTTGTGTTAGAAAATCTATATGTACAAAAATGGAGAGAGAGAACAAAAATCTTGGTTAAATCGTCAAGTAGAAAGAGAAATATTAAGGAGAAAGTAAAGCCAATAGAAAAAAGAGAGAGAAGATACATACTGTGCCAAGTAAAAGAGAGAAAGCGAGTTTTTGGGAGAGAGAACATGCCTAACTCAGCTTCCTACTTTAGAATTGGCTATATTCAAGCCATGGATACATATACAATGAGTGCAAATTTTAAATAGTTTAAGTATTTTTATGGGCAATTTTCTTTTAGGTATAATTTTGTCTTAAGTGAGAAGTTCAGGCACCATTGGTAAAACTAAACTTTTATATATATATATATATACATATATCATGTTCACATCAGACCAACCAACATTTATCTTTTTATGTTGTACTTATAGAGAGGTTATCTGTGAGTGGAGTTGTCAATAGTTAAACCGAGACAATATAGAAATAATAATAATTAAGTTCAAGAATGGCTTAACTCAAACTTGATTGAACATATAACTTGAACTTTAATTAAAGTAGCACTTAGCAACCTTGAATTTCGAATTGGTTAATCATGTTTAGATATGTTAATTAAAAAATTTTTTAATTAAAGTAATCTAAAATTCGACTTAAACTCAAATTCAACTTAAACTTGGATTAGCCCGTGGGCTAATAGTAATTAGGGGTGTTCATGGTTCGGTTAACCAGTCTGTGGCCCTATTTTTTTATCATAACCGTAATAATCGGATTTTTAATATCTTGATCATAAACCGATCCATTATAAATTGTTAACTGCCTTAACGGTTAATCCTTTTTTTCAGTTAATTTTTTCGGTTTTCGGTTTTTAACCGTTTAACATAATGGTTATGCAAATTTTGCAGTTAATCATATTTTTCAATATGTCCGTAAAAAAATTATAGTATTTTTTGTATAATTATATTAAAAACTACAAGTTAATAATGTAAGACCTGTAAAATAATTATTAATATATATTGGTGCTATCATGATAATCATCATCATAGCCTTTTACTCATGTGTTCTTATCAACCTTGATCAATTGAGCTCAATACAAAATCTCAATCAAACACCATAATTCCAATTTTCAAACATATATGCATTTGTTTCTTCTTATCTAAATCATTCATTTTAACATAATTCATATTGATAACACTAAAAAAATATTTATATGGGTATATTATAAATTATATATATTTATAATTACGGATCGGTTAACCAAATCCATCGGTTTCTAGAATCTAAAAACCGAAACCGAAAACCTAAAAAATTAAAAATGCTAATCCTAAACCGAAACCGATGGATCGGTTAACCCCTTTTTTTCGGATTGGTTTTCCGGTTTCGGTTCAATTATCCTAAACATTCGGGTTTTTTTCACACCCCTAGTAGTAATTGATACTCAAACTAGTTGAGTTAAACATCTTAAAATTAAAACTCAACTTAATAAAATACTCAAATGACATGGTTTTGCGTTTGATTTGATTGCTGTCAAATCGAACTTAAATAAATATCTAGTTAAGTTCTAGTAGCTCGAGGCAATTTACATCCCTATTTAAAAAATGGTTTTTTAGATAGGAAATATGATGAGGGAATTATAGCATTACATTAATTTGCTCATTGCTCAAATTGGAAATGACAATAACAATAAAAAAATTGTTATCCTCACAAACCTATTCATCCGGAGTCTTTAGATGAACAACAACAACCACCTCCAACAGCATTTCTTGGATCCATATCAAAGCAAATCAATGCATATGGAACTACTTGATCAGAGGAGACATCAAAAGCAGATAAAAGGTAAGAAGGTGGGTTAAGTAGGTGATCAACCAGGACAGAGATGAATGAGTGCAAGTAGCCTGGTCAATTTGGTTAAACCGATGTTGAAGAAGAGAGAGAGAGAGAGAGAGAGAGACAAGGGAATTTTGGGATTGAGTTTGGAGGAGCTGGGAGGGTCCCAGGATGTCCCATATATCTCCACGTGAAACAGCACTAGCTCAAGAGCAATAATTGGGTCACCTGCATCATTATTCTCAGGCAGCTCACCCTCCGCCCTTATTATTACTACTACTATTACTCATGGCTCATGCCATTACCAACTTCATTGTTTGATCATCAGTAATGTTCATTGGATATATCAATAAGTGATATATAAAAATTAATAAAATATTAATATTTTCAATAATCTCTAAAGTAATAATTGTCACAAATATTTAATTCATATTGTATAAATTAAAATTTTATTGATGTTTATGTCTTATATATAACATGTGTTGTATAATACTCTATAATTTTATTTTATTTTTTAAAAATGTCATCCATGCTTGTTTATACTAAATGTACAACTATTTAGAAGGTAACTATCACAATCATTCAACTGAGGTCATTATTTTTCACCATGTTCATATGGGTCAGCTGACAAAGCATCTATTATTTCATAAAATTAATTCCAAAATAACCTTTTTTTCCCCTCTTTTATATGAAATTAAGTCATTAAGATATAGCTGCAATACATCAGATCTAGTAATTTAATTACATATTGGACATGGAATCATGTAATGAGACTAATGACATCCTCTTTCATATTTTTGTGCACCTGAATTTGAGGGTATTTTTGTAAATGTAACACTAAATTAAATTCCATAATGTGTGGCAAGTATAAGATTGAGATCATTCTTTCATCATATTAATAAAAAATGATTTTGTATTATTTGTCTTTGTCTCCATATCTACTATTTTTTTTCTATTTTACAGAGAATATTATGTGAGGTGAGTTGTATATTTTATTTTTCTATTCGTATATGATTATAAGTTATTGTTGAAATACAACACAAACATTAGAAAAGAAACGTAAACTTCATCCAATAAAAGATTCTTCTATATACATTACTTATCATCCACCTCTCTTTTAAAAAATGCTATTGTGGTGGTACCGAATTCTCATCATCATGATCATCGAAATCGCGATTCTATTACTATAAATTTACTTCTATGTAGATTTGTTTTGGTTGAAGATTATGAGATCGATTAAAATTGTTTGTTGATAGTATTTAAAATAAATGAATTTAATGTATTTGTTATTTTTCTTTTCTCTTTTGTTTTTATCTCCTATATAGGATTATGCTATCCCTTCTAAAGGATTTGTTTTACTCAATAGTAAGTGAGTTTTGTTTCCTTTTATAATATTGTAGCCTTGTGAGGAACATTTTGACCTTTAAAGAGATGTATTCATCTAATTAGATGAATCATTATACCCCAATTCTTCCTCAATCATTTTTTATCGATTTACTAATTGGTGTAATTCCATCTTTCCTTTAAATGTTTAAAAAAAAAAAAAGGAAGAAGTGGGAAGCCTAGCTAAGGCCTAGCAATGTTACTAATAACATAATAATCAAATATATTAACATTATACGGTAAGTGCAAGTGATATTGTTGGGGTGTCCAATATTATATTAAAAAAACATATTAATAATATATAACATTTGCAAGTGAAATAGTGGAATGGCTTTACACATTTGCATATAAATGAGTCTTGATTACTACCATATGAAAAAAAAAAATAATGTCACATTATATTTAAAATTTTAATAAATAATGTGGATGGGCTAGCAATATGAGGTTTATCCATACCTTGTCCAATAGTTGTAGGTTTTTATATTTTAAAACTATATTATCTTGTAATATACAAAATTATTGACCCTGTAAATTAAAATGTAAAACCTAGAGGGTACAACTTATGAAAATATGAGATTCTTATGTTTTTGTGATATGGAATTTTTAGGTGATAGTTTAATATTCTATCATTTTTTTTCTCTTTTTTTGGCCGAATTTCATTTTTTTTTCTTTGTATACATAATTTCGTACACTTACATATCCAGTGATCTCTAACAATTTAATCTCATTTTCAATTACACACATATTTTCTTTTTTAGGGCATACATTGTGAACGTAATAATTATAACTTCAAATGAATTATCACAAATACAATTACAAATATGAAATCTATCATAATATCTAGAATTAGGTCCATTATTTAAAACTAATTGCACCAAATTCATTATAGTTTTCACTTATACAAGAATATCCGACGAAAATATAATACAATAAAATAAACCAAGTTTCAAATAATTTCCACTCAAGGAATGAGAGTTGAGAAGATAGGGTTAGTAAGATCAATAGAAGATGCATTCACTTAAAGAATTTTACTTTTCACAATAAATAAATTAGGATTGTATCCGTTTGGATTTTTGTTTTTATCTATATTTATATTTATATCTAAATTTATGCATAAAGATATTTCATTTGCAACTATATTTTATCTGTATTTGATCTTTGATGTTTTTATAGAAACTATCATATGTTTTTTATTATATGTATTTCTTCATAGATAATTTGTTAGAAAAAAGTTTGAAAAACATTACCATCTACCGGATGCCAAATAGCACCTTAATTAGAGATGAGTTTAACATGGTACTTATATACTATAATATTATTAATTAGGAATGCTTATGGCTAAATACAATAAGGTATATGGTTTTGTACCATAAAGAGTTTCAGAAGTGGATAAAACTAAGAAGGTGAGGAAATGTTGTACTCCCTATCATACCCTAGTAACATAGACGTGGAAAATTTTTAAAACTGGTACTGTCGCCTGATTTTTAATCCCACCAGCTAGAGAGCCTACAAACCATGTAAAATAGAGCAGATTTCGAATTTCAATAGAATTTCACTGTCGCTATCTTAAATAAAAAAGACGTAAAATAATTAAATAATTTTTATTTATTATTCTCGTATACATCTTTATTTATATTGAAACGATATATGTAAATATATAAATTACATATATTTTTTTTTTATTTGATTTATTTGATTTTTGTTATAAAAAAAATTTTAAAAAAGTATTTATATCTAACCAAAAAACTGTCAAAATACACAGTCCCCTAATATGATATAGATGACATCTAGCCAATCGGTAGAAAGAAGATCAATAGGAGCGTGCCCAGCTATTAAAAATTGAGTAGCATTAAATATAAAACCGCAATGGTAAAGATCCAGCTTATTTTCGGTATATTTTAGTTCTTAGTTTGAAATTCTTATTGTGAAGCAAGTGATTTCATATTCTAATAGTATTAGTTATGATATCAAATGAGAGGTATTATGTTTAGATTCTTTCCATTGTAATTAGGAAAAAAATTGTTATAAAATAATTTTCAATTTATGTTGTGAAATTTGTTATTTTTTATTAAAAGCATAAAAAGATTTATTGTACGAAACGACCCCATATATATTAGTCCCAAAAAATTATATAATTGTTGGAGTAAATATTCAAGGATTCACCATTATATTGAAATAAAAAAAGAGAAGCCTTTTAACACTCTTATCTCATATATTAAAGAAAAATGGAGAAATAATAAAAAATGAAAGTAATTGTGTTTAAATGGAAAATCTTCCTTGTTGACAAGCATATGTAGAGATATGTCCTATCAAGCTTGGCTAAATCTCACTAACGCACAAGCTAGCTCAAGAACTTTTATTGCCAACCCTACACTCGATTGTCCCTGATTTACTTGGCTGAACATACTATACTCAATTCGACTTCATTGCTCAATTTAAGTCTCCTGTATTGACCACATTGCCTTAGTCCCATGTCCATGAATTGGCTTAGTGACATCCTAACCACCTAACATATAACTTCCACGATCTTCACTACCTCCACGAAATGGTAACCACCACCAGTGATAATTTATAAATACTTATCTAAGATATCATCTAATAACAAGTGCAATATCAACACTACCTCTATATTAGTTTGTCATTTCATTTACTCTCTCACATATCCTGCGAACTTGACCATCAGAGTGGTTGTAACAAACAACACCCGTATGCCGACTAACTTAACACTGTACCAGAAGTCCAAATTTAAGATACGTTAATAGCAAGTTAAGGTTCCTACAATACTTTTACGTTTTATGTAAATACAAAATTTAAATATTTTAACTAAATTAATTAACTTATATAAATACAATTTTCAATAATTATTCACTATCTCTAATTTATATGCTTTAATTATATCTTACTCTTTATTTCTATCATCTTTGCTGACTAATTAATATATGAAATTGTCACTATATGAAGTTTACACAAAAATTTAATTTAGTACCTGAAATTTAAAATTTAATATTTAATCAAACTTTTTATGGCAATTTTTATGAAGGGCAGACACAAATAAATTTTGTTTTGTTTTTACTAAAACCCAAACCAAATCATTATTACAATTCGATTTTTTTTCATCCCAAACCAAAATAAAAAAAAGCTTTAATAAAATTATAAATTGCATCAAAATTCTAATTAAAAAGCTTTAATCTAACCTTTTACACATTTTGTGTAGATATTTAAATATATAAGTTACTCTACAAATTTTAAATTATAAATCTTAATAAAACACTAAATAAATCCATCATACTCATAATATATCGTCCTCTATAAAATCATTTAGTTACCAAGTAGTCATTAACCAACCAAGTATCTTTATTAACTAATACATAAAAGTCATAATTTATAGTTTTCTATAAAACCATCTAGTCAATCATTTATCAACAAATTTTTCCTATTTAAAAAATCATCGACCAATAAAAGTCATCAACGGATAAAAAAAATCATTAACAAAAAAACAACATAAGACATTAATGGAAGAATTTATATCTTGAACATAAAAGATATATATAAAAGGTAATATTAACCAATATTTATTAAATAATAAATATCATAATGAAATTATAAAAACATATATAACCTTTGATCAACCATCATAAAAAAATTTATAGTTAGAAGTATAATATTATTTCAAAAAAAGTTTGATACACTTTTACGAATTGATTTGACTCACCTCCAAACTATTTATAAATTTACAAATTGGTAGGATTGGGAATTTTCTAAACCAATTTGTTCAAAAAACTATATTTCGGTTTGGTTTGGTTTATGAATTTATTGATTTGGTCGGTTTCTACTTACTCCTAACTTTTATCAAATCGGCTTACGGCTTATCAATTGTAGACAGTGCTAAAAGAGGTAGTAAAAATTCAATAATAAGTTATCTCTTTCTCTTAGCAAGTAAATTGTATTAATAAGGTAGTAAAAAATAATTATGAAGTATTTGATTGTGTATTAAATTAATTATTTTAAAATTTATATAAAGTTAAAGTGATATTCACCCTATTATTTTTATTTTTATTTCTCAATATTAATATGATACTGTACAGAATACGGAGAACAACGACCGCAAGTGAAATTAAATAGGTGTCCATACTGAGCAACGGCTTGCTAGTCCCACTCTCCATGGAGGAGTTAGCGGCGAAACTCATAGCATATTTAAGAACTACAAGACAATATCTAAAATTGTATTTATTAAGATATTTTGGTTTATTTATTAGTATTTATTCATACTTGGAACAAATTAGTTATAACGTTGATATTGTTTAAAGATGATATGATTAAATTTATATAATATTTAAACATAAAACTTTCAAATTGCTGGTAATAGAAAAGTAAACTAAGTTTTAATATGGTAAAAAGTCATTCTATTTGGATTGTCGGATTTTTATTTATATTATATATGTATATGATTTTATTTATAACTTATCTATATTAATCTGTATCGTATTTTTTTAATTAATTTATGAGTAAAATTGTTAGTTTTCATTATATATGTTTTTTGATAAACATATATTTAAAAACGATAAAATTATAATATCAAAATAATTAGGATATTAGGAAAGAAACAGATGCTATTAACTTTCTTAGTCATATAAGTGAACTGGAAATATAAAAATTTGGATGTGATACGGCTTATTATAAAGTTACACAAAGTGCTTATTATTAAATTATAGGATAATAGAACGATGCCTTCTAATTGAAGAGTGTGTCCCCTTTGATGTGATACTGGGGGGGATGGGATTCGCTTAATAGTCAGTGCAGCATCTTACAGGTAGGGAAAGAGAAACAGAGAGTTTGAACTAGTTTTTTGAATTCAAGTACAATGGGTGAATAAGATTAATAGTATCAATCCACTGTTTTTTTTTTTTTTTTTTTCTTTTTGAATAATATGATATTATTTTGCCTTAACATAGTTTGATTTATTAGGCAATACCTTAGTCTTATATCATTTGAAAAGCTCTTATAATTTATAATGTTTAACTGCTATCATTCATAGTAAAATTATATTGACAATTGATGTTTATTGAATTTTATCTCATTGATACTTACATAAGATCTCTTTTAAATGCACTGAATTTAAAATGTTAAGAATGGATGGTTTGTTTAATGATCTTACTTAAAACTTGCCATGCTAAGTTTCTTGACCTTTTGCTATCTATTATTGTAGGTTTAAAGTTAGAAAAATTTTATACTTCGATCATTAATTTTGATATGCTGGTTCATTGACTATTTATTATTTAATGGCTCGATTCAAACTCGATCCCACACACTAAAAATAGTTAATATGTTAAGTATTATATTTATTTTAAGAGCTGGATGATTAGATAACTGACTATATCGATAGAATCGTAAAAACTTTCTAAAATGAAATCAGTTGTTATAGTTCACATATATATTATGGCCTTATTGAAATGATTTTTCACAAAAATTAAAAAAAAAAACACACACACACAACCTATTGAAGTGAAAAAAAAAAAAAGAAAGAAGAATCAAATTGAAATGTTAATATTATAAAATACATGTTTCTATAGCCAAATATAAAATTCATTATTGTAAATTATGCTATTTTATTTTAATTTTTTATTCTTGGATAGCAGAGGTGTGAGAGAGAGAGAGTGACACTGACACGAGACAAAACCGTACATCGAGAGACACCTAATGAGTTTCCCAGGTAACGGAGTTCGCGTGTTACTGAAACCACTGCATAAAGGCGCCACAATAATACCAGTACTCACTCACTCACTCTCTCTCTCTCTTCTCACTCTTCTCCTCTCTCCTCCTCCTCCTCCTCCTCGTCCTCCTTCTTCTCTCTCACACTCATACACCTATACATACACACATTACACACTCTCATTATTATTCATGCTTTCTTCCACAAGCAATCCAAACATCAACAACAAAGAAAGAAAAAGAAAGAAAGAAAGAGAACTCTCTCTCTCTTCAAAAGCGCGATCAATGTCGGTCTTCTTTCTCTCTCTTTCTCTTAAATTTTAATAAGGAATCTAATGCTGCTCCTTGCTCTTTCCTTTTATTTCTTTATTCATCTTATTCCACGCTGCCTTTTTCTTTTATATATTTATAAATCCATTCACCTGTACACATTTAAGTATTTTCTTCTTTATCATTATCTCTCTCTCTCTCTCTCTCTCTCTCCCTCTGGCGTCTTCGCTTTGATATTTTCTTCGCCGAGAATCCCGCAAGTCTGTCAATCTTAGTCACTCCGTTGGATTTGATTTCCATCTGATTCCTTGTTTAGAAAGTTAGTTGTAAGTAAACGAAACAAACAGATTCTTCCTTTTGCTTATTTTCCTTATCTGAATGCAGAAAAGGATGATAAATGCGATCAATTCTGTAAATGCCATAAATGCAATGAGTTGTTGTTTAAAATGTGAGCCTTCTGTGGTTGTGATTTTAAGATGTAGAGAGTCTTTTCATTTTCCTTTTGGTGATTTGTGTGCTGAGAGTTGAGCTGTTGGATTTTGATTAAATTTGATTTGGCATGCATGAGTTTTCAGGCATGATGTTCAAGGAAGGATGATGCATGAAATGATTAGTTTAAGTAATTTGACGGAATTGGTTATCAACTCTGTTGATTTTACATAAAGGTGAAAGCTTTTGATGTGTGCGATACCGGGTAGAGAAGTGTCCAAGCAACAATAATTTTTATCAATGGTGTTATATCAGTTTAATCTAGAGTAGCATGGTTGTTAGAATCGTGAGTCAAATCATGCCATTCTACGAATAATGATTATACGAGTCTCGGTTAAAATGGATGTAAGATTGTTCAGGTGTACTCTTAGTTGAACTAAGAGTTTCAATATATACTTCAACAAGCATGCAAATCTTTACCGCTTCTATATGTTGTTGTTTTAGGTAGAATCATGGGTTTGACAATCATGTGAAAGAGTAATTCTTGAAGTAACCAGTCAAATAGTGCCAATACTGTCAATGTTCTGCTTTTTTGGGGGTAGTTTGGTTGAAAATAAAAGAGAAATTTGTTTAAATGCAGCTTCATAGTCGTTGCTTGGTGATAATATAATTAATCCCTGGTGATATATTTATGTAGTATGCATCTTGATTTGTGTAGGATCATTACGGATATAGAACAACAGCTTGGTGGTACTCTGGTGATTGTACGTGTATGATTTTGGTCTCTGAAATCTGCATCTGGAGGCCTGAAATTGAGGGAGGATCAGTTTCAGGTTCTGAGTTTTCGGTCTCTATTGTTGAACTTTTGCAGGATCTTGAGGATGCAATGTATTTAGAAATTAAAGAAATTAAATTTGGATGTATTCACTTGCAGGTTATCACACGACAGTTATTCAAAATGAGTTGGAATATGGATGTCCAATATGTAAATCCCAGCTATCCGTATAATATAGCTGGAAGTTTTATGGAATATTTTGAGGGTCTCACATATGACCATGTCAACTTTATTTTTTCTGGTGCTTCACAAGCTCAGGTACCTTTGAAATTGACTTTTCTGAAGATGTTTGCTTTTGTTAGTAAGCAGTGTGGGTAAACAGTGTCATTATGGTTTGGGCTGTGGAAATTATACAATGGATCTAAACTCAGTAGGTGCCATCAATTGGTTGTTGTTTTTCCAATTGTTGTGTTCCCAATATTTCCATCTTCACTTTTTATATAAAACTGAAATTTCAAGGAAAATAACTAAACCAGTATATGGAAAATCATGAGGTTTCTTTCCCCTTAAATTTCATCCCCTCATGGTCGCGGTCCATCTCTGTATGTATAAATTACTATATAATATTACTATAGTGGTTAGCACACATTACAATATGTATAAAGCATAGAGAAAGGGATACAATTTCACGGGATTACAAGCAACGATCTCATGAATGCAATGACGTGGTATATATTTTAACATAAAGTAGTTGTATGTCTTAATATAGCTTAACATGAGAATACATTTACTGTATTTCGAAGCTCAAAATATTTACAAATACTAAAATAACTTTTTGAGCGGCCATAATCCAAATATAAGAATTGCTAGTTAAAAAAAGAATTATTACTATCTTACAGAAATAAATGGAAGTGCAGTTTCAGCCTATATTGCTGTTGTAAAGATTACTTTTTTTCTTATGCAGGAAAGTATATATCCATCAATGAACACAAGTTTTTACAAATTTGGGTTGTCTGAACCTGGGAGCTATTCGTTTTATGACCAATGCCATCCTTATGAAGTGAATAGCCATGGACAATCATATTACGAGGGTAGAAGGCCTATGGTTAGCTCTTCCATGGGTAGCACACCAACAGTAGCTGTAAATAGTGAATGGGTTGGAGCTGCAAATGTTAGTCCACATGATAATTCTGCAGAATGTAAGTTGTGTATTTCATCACATACTGAGAGCTGTCCTTTTGGTTTCTTTTATTGCATAAATGTTGTATTCAATTAAATCTCAATGTCTTATATATATTTTCTTCTTGTTAGTATGGTTTTACAAGTGCTCCTAGGAAAATGGAAACAGTCTCTGATACACGATTAGTTGGCAAACTATTTAAAACGTTGCAGTCTCTTTCTAGGAGCCAACCCTTGTATCTCATTATTCACATTAATTTCTGAAAGGCTGATTATGTTATGCTCATCAATGGTTGCTTATCCTGTTTGAGATGCCTACAGCTTTGCTGTACAGGACTTACTAGGTTTGGTAGTATAGCAAAAGCCATCAGTTATTAATATTTTTCCTGTCATTTCTTTTCTAATTTCATGGTTCTTCTCAGTCTCTTGAAGAAAACTTGTCCAGCCTATGCATATAAGACAAATTCTCCTGGGACTTTATCAATAGGATTGATGTGAAAAATTATCAATTTCACTAGATACAAGCTTCAATAAATAGTTGGTTTTTTGTTACTCTCAGAGACGATTCAGTTGTTTCTACAGCTATGCTACTTTTGACAGACATAATTTTTGTCAAGTAATACTGTTTAAAACATTTTAACAACTAATGGATGCTCTAATATTTCACTGACTGGTTCATCTTGGGTGTTTTGTTGTTTTGGTGGGGTGGGGTGTGGTGTGTTGGGTGTGATAAGCACTGGGTCTTAAACTCGTGCTTCCAAGGTTGATAATTTATGCTACTGGTCCATGTGGTGGACAGAATAACCAAACAGAACGCTGTTTTTTCACTTTTGACAGCATGTACCCTCACCTTTAATGGCTCTTAAATTATAAAAAAGAGGGATATTTAAAGGAAAAATTACGCAGGAAGGCATAAACGTTTGGGGTTATCAACATTAGCAAGGGTTAAAGAAAGGCACAAACGTTTGAGTAAGTGAGTCAAACAAGACATGCTAACTAACGATCATAACTCCGTTAACCTCCACCGTTAACCACTCTGAGTCTCAATCATTTTTGAAAGAGAGAAAACATCCTCGGGTATATTCCAATACTGCACAATTCGCTTACATATGTCTGCATATAGAGCCATGTGTTGTGCAGATGAATTAAGCACTTGCAGGACCTTTAATATATCCCTCTGATTGTAGTATTTAAGACATCTGCTTTCATTCAAAGACACCTTCATCGCCAGCAAGTGATTGTGAGTTCTTAGAAATGCTTGCTCATATGGATCGATTCCAAACATCACTGCTCCGACAAGTGATGTTCCAACAGCAATTGGCTGTTCATTCTTTCTAATTGTATACACTGGACAAAACCATGCCCCTTCTGGAATATTAGTTACACCAATACATCTTGAGTGGAATGCTGATGGACAGCCATCACAACATAGTAAGGTCCATCCATCCCACAGAGCCGATACTCATCATGATAGGAGAGAGATATCGAGAGAGATTGAGAATACTGCCACGCTTTACTGACCCATTTTTGAAAATTCCAGAATGTAAAACTAATGTTAGACCCTAAAACGAACAAATAGCAAGAACGTAGGCACTTCCTTAGTAATGCAATCAAGTTTGTTCCTTTTCCTATTCAGTCAGACAATTTCCGATCATCGTATAAGTATCTCCGTGTACACCAAACAGCCTAGTGCTATGAAGTCAGTCCATTATACATGCTTCTTTAGAGAAAAAAGCTCCACTGATAATTCCAAAGGACAATCACATGGATACAGTGGAAGGCTACTGTCCCGAGAGAGGAGAGTCAATAATTGACCTAAATGGATGTGACAGCAGGACAGGAGGCTAGTTTCTCTTTGATTCTCATAGATGAAGGGTTTTTTTCCTGAATTTCATTGTTTACTATTAAACAAAGACACAAAATTGACTCCCATCAGTGTTGCAACTAATAAAGAATGCAAGATGTAGCCTTTATTATTTCATGGACTAGCGCTAATTGTTTCTCTGTGTTATCCGATGCATTATATTTTCAACTCTCTGGATATGACTCATTTATTGTGGCCTTTTTGCATTCAGGCCTGCGGAGACACCAGAATTCGCAGGATTACCAGGTATGTGGCCTTGAAAGACTAATTCTTTGAGAGCTAAATGAGCAGCTGGAAATGTTGTTTGTTTTCTTAGTATTATATTTGTTGTTTTAGTGGTCTCTTCTAAGTCATGGAAGCTAAACTTAGGATTCTACATAGTTGATACATTTTTTGTCAATGAAAATGTGAAACATCCTCAACATGAATTTGCAAGAGGCAGCTTCTTGGACTTCTTGGTGCTGATAACTGCTTTGTCCTTATTACAACTAAAGAAGTTTGCACTGGCTTATTCATTATTGTAGCTTGGCTTGATCAATATATTACATATGTAATATATGATTGTTTGTACTTTCATAGTAGTGGTTTTATTCTAGTTTTGAAAATGTAGATATTGGACTTTGTCCCCTCCTTCCTGCATATTGCAGTTGTACTCGTTCCTTCGGTTATATAAAATTTTGAATTAACAAAAAAAAATATATATATATATATATATTACATGTGTAACTTGTCTACAGTATCTGAATTTTCCTTCTCCTATTTCACCTTTTTCAGGTTATATGGCAAGATAATGTTGACCCAGACAATATGACTTATGAGGTTTAGCTCTCTATGCCTTTTGCTTAAAATTTACACTAACTGGTATCATGAGATACATTGCATATATTCGTTAAGAGAAAAGATATGAAGAAAGATCTAAGATAACCATTTCTTTTTATGGGGAGTTTTACTAAGTGGTTAGAGAGCAGTGGTAAGAGGATGTTTTGTTTCAGGAATTGCTTGAGTTAGGCGAGGCAGTTGGAACTCAAAATCGAGGCCTTTCCCAAGAAATCATATCTCTGCTTCCTGTTTCAAAGTACAAGCGTGGATTTTTCTCAAGAAAGAAATCCCGGGATGAAAGGTAGTATTTGCAACTGCTTTTTATGGATTGGATTTAATAATTTAAATAATATATCCAAAGCAGCTTCTTCTTGAACAAAAGGAATATCGGTGGCTCCAGCCAACAAAGTAAATAGCTCTAACATAGACATATCGTCCAATTCATGGGGATAACTGAATGTCTTTTGAGGACCAAAATGAGGAGTAAATGAAGGGTCATATTATGTTTTTCCATTACTATGGATTTATAGGTCCTTTCGGAATTTCCCTCTGAACAAATGATAGTTTGACTGAAGTTTGATGGATATTCTGATAATGGTGCCGTGTGGTGGGAGTGTGTGTTGGTAAACTTTGGACAGGAAATAAATGGGCATTTCTTGGTGCAGTGACATACTTTCCTCTCCTGCATTTTGTGAAGATTTTGTCTCCATGCATTTAATGATTTACGTAGATGGGAAGATCATGGAGCAACTAAGTTCTTCTTTTGCAAATTAACTTGGAAGTCGAAAGTTTTCTCTATCTATTGTGTTATTATTTCTCCATAGAGAAAGGAATCATTAACTGCCAGTAGCCTGGCTATGATTGACGTATTGGTTTTGTGCAGTAAGGAAATATCTGGTTTAGGATGTGCCATTGTAGATTTAAATTGTGACGACAGTAGTAATGACAGAAAGGACCATATTGTAGAAGTTATGTTGTGACATATTGAGAAAAAGATGAGAAGCTTGGGTTTGATTTCAGGAATCAATAATTCTTAGACAAGATGCATCCTACTGTCCAAAAAAAAGGGCTGACGTATAGTGGTTAGTTTGCTCTTGAAGCCTTCAGAAGCTTGAATTGGCATTTACAACTTTACTAATGGGAAGTTCCTACAAAAGCCAATGAACTTGACCATGCATGACTTAGTTTACTGTTATCCTGGTGCTATTTCTCTCATAGAATCAGTCTTCTGAACCTTGTGTGTGCAATGTATGCATGCATGCTTCCAGATATAATGGCAGCAGGTCAGATATAATGCCCATGGTGGTGTGTATTTCATTTTATGTGGAGAGAATGCAAGGGTGAAGCTTTCATGCCAGAGAGCTGTTCTGGCAAAACGTTGGACATTTGAAAAGATGATGCCAAGGTTCCAGACTCTAATTACTTCCGTCGTTTGATTCTTCCTTTTGGCATCTTCCTTGTTGATACACAGAGTAACTTATTCTAAGCTAGCATTTAGGTTTACTCGTGGTATAACATCTGTATAGATTGTTAATATTCTTTTATGAGAAAAATTTAAAAATTAATTCTCCAAGGCTCCTTTGTATACCATCTCGGTCTTCAATATGTTAATTTGAGCAAATTTCATCTTATCTTTGGAAACAGATGTGTAATATGCCAAATGGAATATAGAAGGGGTGACAAGCGGATGACTCTTCCTTGCAGACATATCTACCATGCTGATTGCGCTTCTAAATGGCTTGGCATCAATAAAGTAATCCATCTAGTTTGTATTTTTCCTTCATTGAAATTAATTTTGACTTAAAAGAGTGGCTTCACTGACATGACAATGCTCAAACTTCTCATCCGAACTTTCACCAGGCTTGCCCAATATGTTACACAGAGGTGTCACTGGATGTGCCCGAGACAATAAAAAGTAACCATTGATGATGAACTCAGGAGCCTTCTTTTGTTCTCATTTATTCTATGAGCTAGAGAATCTTTCTTCCATGCAGAGGTTGGTTCCGTTTCTTTGAAGTAAGATCCAGGATGGTTGTCAGATATATAGCTGGAGCTTTTTTTTCTTTCCACCATTTATTTTTTCAATTTTCACTATTCCTCAATGTTAATATTGCATGTACCCTTCTTCTGAGAATGTGGGTACTTAGAAATGACTCTATAGAAGGCTAATGGTTGGTTAGTAGTGAACATTACAAATTATCAAGTTGCTGCTTAAATTATGTAGTTTTGGGAGCTATAAACACGTGATTACTTCTAGGAATTGGGATTGTTATCATTTCATGGAAAATGGGTTTTCCCATGTGATTTGGACCAGTAAACAATTAATAGCTTGGTGTTTACTTTAACTTTTACCTTGCTGACAATGACAAAATCTCTGCATTTTAGATACTACGACATCCTAACTATCCTTCCACGACACAGTCCTTGTAGATTTCTAGCAATAAGATGCAGAATGAACCGGAGAGCTTGAATATAAGTCTATTTTTACAATATTAGTCAGGGATTTTAACCAAAAGATGAAAAAACTCTGAAGAGAGTAAATGTACCGGTATCTTAAGTGTGTGATATTAATTGTGATGTCTTAAGTGAGTGACATCAATTATGATATTTTAAAGTAAGATGTAGTATGTTCGAATCTTTTTTTGTTTTTTGTTGTAATTAAAATTTAAAAAAAAAAAAAAAAGAAAGAGAAGCTAATAGATAATGTTTTCTAACTAAACCCTCTACCTCGTCTAGGGGCAAGGGCATAAATAAACAAGGTTTAGCAGACCAAAATGAGGCAAAATCAGGTCATTTCCAGCCACACTTAAAAGAAGCCATTAGAATGGCTCATGGACTCGATTGGATGATCTGGTGGATTTAAATGATGCTCTCAATCAAAATGACTATAACTATCTTTCTTCATTTCAGTTCAATTTACCTTGTGCTTATTGGATATAATTCAAATCATGACCATTGGCACAACTGTGTGTGTGTGTTTAATGAATAAAATTTCAGCTCGAATTCTTTGGTTGTTATAAATACATGTTTAAGGAAAGGGATGGATGTTCGATGTTTCAATTTTAGTATGTTAGTGAAGTCTCTACCAATCACAATCGATCACAAGCAAGTATATTTTAGTGAATTAATATAAGTTGCAATATATATATATATATATATACACACTAATTCAACTAAAAAAGGTGGTTATGGTAATTGGTAAACGCTCTGTTTCTTTGTAATTGCAATCATTATAATATTTTCTTTCAGCTTGGAGGCTTTCCTGTAGTTCATAACCATACTTATAATCCGTTGGCTCGTATTACCCAGATGATAAACTTAGAGGATTTTTTCCTGTTCATGGCTCATGATTGTGTCAGTTTCGTAAAAGAAAGGACAAAAAGAATAAAAATGATTTTTATTTGAGCCCCCTTTGTTAATGGGACAAGGAAAAGAAGAAGTAATAAGTTATTAGAAAATACTAAACTCGTCTTATAATTGTGTTGAACTTCGAGATGGGTTTAATACAATTTAAGAAATCAATTTAACTTTTATTTTTAAATTATTTTTTTTAATCTGATAGTATTTTTGTAATTTTTATTAATTTTTTTCCCTTAACTCGTTTATGAACTGATTACATAGTCTATATTATGAAAAAAAAAAAAAAAAGCAAGACTATTGCTGCCTTTACCTTTTATGTTACCAGATATTTGAGAGGGTGTGTCCCCGTGTGATTAAGGATTCATCTAAAGAAATAATAATTATCTTAATCTAACACAACTTCGCTCTTCTAATTTTATACACATTGTCTTTATATTCTAATACCATGATCACCTCTCATCGTATAAATCCATAAAATATGTTTATCATATAGTTATAAGACTATTGTATTTCATTAGCCATACGAAGCACAGGCGCATGATACCACTACTCTAGCACTCGAGGAAAAAGGAGATGAGCAAATATAAGAAGGAGCTTTCTGACTCGGTGCTTTACAGTGTCTTGTCTAGGTCCATTGGGATGGGAACTAGGTACTTCTGTTGCTAGCATGGACGTATGAATCAATTACAATATGACATATATCATCTGGTATGATATTCTATCATTTTTTATTAATATTTTCTTTTCGAATTGGAAAATTAATTTTTACATCATTATTTATTTTATGAAAGTATCTTTTCCTAACCCATTGCATAGGCCTAATTAAGCTAACAGAGTAAGCCCATCCTAGTTTCCTAATATTCTACTCTTCAATCAAAGGATGTCCAATTCTTAGAGTGGGCACAGATTGGTTTGGTTTGGTTTGGATTTTCCTAAAACCAAACCAAACCACAATTTACGGTTTGGTTTTTTGTCTATCCCAAACCAAACTCTTAAGTAATGGTTTGGTTCGGACTAGAAATTTTTTAAACCATTAAATAACGGATTGGTTCGATTTGGATTATGGATTAAATTAAAATTCTAACTAAAACTTTTTTTTGTTATAATTTTTTTTACATTTGTGTAGATACTTGAATATTATATCATTTTACAAAAATTATATTATAAACCACGACAAAATACTCGATGAATTCATCATACTTCTAATCTATAGTTCTCTATAAAATCAATTATTCATTAATAAAATGCATTCACCAACCAATACATAGTCAGTCTTAATTTATAATTTTTAATAGAAATATCAAGTCAATTATCTACCAATAAATTTAGCTAAAATAAAAAATCATCTATTAACAAAATTCATCAACGAATAAAATAATCCGTTGACAAAATATATTAAATAATTAATACAGAATAAGAGTTCATAACTGAATAAATAAATTTCATATTTTATAAACTTAAAAGCTATTAAAAAAAACAATGGTTCATCATCAACAAAAAAATACATATCATGAGTCTAAAAAAAATTTTAAAAATGAACAAGTTGACTTTAATCAATATTAACAAAAAAATAAATGTTAAATGAAATCATATAAACATATAGTAAAATATTATTATATATATTTTTAAAACGGTTTGGTTCGGTTATATGGATTGATTTGGATTGAAACATTTTTAAATCAAACCATTAAAACAACCATATTTTTTGTTTGGATTGGTTCGGTTCGGTTCGGTTTGGTTGGTTTTTTTTCCTGCCCTTACCAATTCTACAATATATAAAAGGATGGTTTGAAACCCTTTCTCATGTGGGACAATTGGAATTCATAAAACATATTAGACTGATAGTTTTTATTATGGAAGCTCTTCAAAACACACCCATCTCTCTCCAATCTGATATCACCCAAACCTCAACCCCAAAAGCCTAATTCCTCTCCTCTCAACACTCCTTCTCTTCTCTCACTACTTCTTTGTTCACTCTCACTCTCAACACACACACACATACTCTTAGTGAGGTTAAACGCATGGTGGTTGTGGGTCTAAAACGACGACACCACCAAAGATCAAGGTGAATAAGTTTTTTAGCAAGGTTAAATGCATGGGTTATGAACAAGATTAAGACATGAATCAGTTTGGATGGGTCTTCTCAATCGTAGATGTAGGTCTTCTTCCTTAGCAGCAAAGTGGGTTTGGTGTGGAGCAACATCAATGGAGGTTTGGTATCATGAGGTTTTAGTTTCTGGTGTGATTGGGTTTGAAGATTCGGTTTGGATGTTGGCCTAACAGTGTGCCATGTCTAGTCCATGCCGTGTCTGTGGAGTTTTGTTCTATGCAATTGGGTTCGATAGTGGGGCGGAGATGTGGTGAAGGACTTGAGAGCTTGTTAATGGTGGTTTTTGAGAGAGAGAGAGAGAGAGTTAGAAAGGAAAATGGAGTCAAGGAAGCTTCATTAAACCTAGTACCTAATGTTGGCTCACTTCGTCTCCTATCCTAAGTAACATATAACCCCTATAATTCCAATTTTTTTCTTTTTCAATCTTAGATTTTAAGTTGCAAAAAGTTATAATCTTTTGTCTATAATGAGTAGTTCTATTCATTGTACTACCATGAATGTATATCCTTACAAGATTTCACATAACTCATTATGCCCAATCCATTAGTCATCTGTAACAATTCACATATTTTGGAGGAAGAACTATTTAGTGTGTTGGAATGTGAAAATGTAGCTAAAATCATCTTTAATCAAACCTTGAGTCACCAAGTATCGAACAACTGTTCTTGGGATCGTTTGCTTTTCTAAGTTCAATGACAATAGTAGCAACCTTTTGGTGATGGCCATTGTACCTAAACCCATTTTACTAACAAACAAAAATCCATGACAACATTGATAGAGAGAGAGAGACATAAGAGAGAATTAATGAGAGAAAGAAGAGAGAGAAGTCGTGAGTGTAGAGAAAGAGGAGTAATTCAAGCTAAGAAGCTCAAAATTGAGCTTGGGCACTCCTATATTACTAAAATTTTTGTGACCTATCTTCTTATAAGGAGCAATTTGAGCAAACATCACTAAAATTATAATATCTAGGTCAATTTAATGCAAGTGGTCACGGGCCTGGCTATAAAGCGTCACTAGGTTTAGTGGAATTTTAATGTTGTTCTAAAAATTAAAATAATATCTATTATAACAAAGTAACATAGAAGTTTCCATGGAAGAAATAAAATATTAATAAAAAATAATAAGATGTCACGTCGGATAACACGTGTCCTATTGTGATTGATCTATACATTCATGTCAGCAACGAAGTTAACACTATTAATTGATGTACTAAAAATGGCCTCAAAAAGTTCTTTCAGGTATTGAAATTGAACTTTCGAAAGTTCAGATACCTGATTGAATTTTTAAGTCTCTCAAGTATTGAAATTAAACTTTTGAAAGTTCAGGTACTTGATTGAATTTTCAGGTAAAATTTAGGTACCAAATTTGACATTAACCCATAGGAATTTGATGTCTACACAAAGCTGTCTAATTTCTATCCTCGACAATCACCACGTGTCACAAGGTGATAATTATTATTTAAATATATGTGAAGCTAGATGAAGACTCTTCTCTAAAATGTTTCTTGAAATTTTATTCATGGCCTTTCCAAACTTAAGTGAAATCTAAGCTTACAACATTGCTAAAAGAAGTAAAAAGGGAGAAAATTTAAATTAACCAAAAAAAAAAAAAAGAAAAGAAATTTCTATGCCAAAGTTTGACTTTGACATGGACTATGCAATGAAATAAATGCCAAATCACATAGATCACATAAATTCATAATTATGATGTAAAATGATCAAACACAGTTTTTTTATAAACAGTGATGCACTAACTAAATTGCAAAGTGGTTGACAAGAAAAAAAAATGAAAATGTAGGGTTATTGTCAAATTTAGTGCATAAACTTACTTTTTGTGGCCATTTTCATACCACAGTTTACGGTGTTAACTCCATTGTTGACGTTGACATACAGACCAATAACAATGTGACACATGTCATTTCACATGTCATTATAATTTTTTTTTTTTTGATGTGGCAAAGTCTTATTTTATTTTTTAAAAGAAATATTTACTTATTCACAAGGCCAAGCCCATCCACTTAAGCCTATTCCTATCAACATGCCTTCTACTAATTCAAAATTTTTACACACTACTTATAGACTTGATAATATATAGAAGGCTTGATCCTAACACTTTACCAATGTGAGACATCATTTTCATAGAACCTCCATCATCCTCTTACTAAACACAATACTCTTTCTCTACTCTTACCACTTCTCTCTCTCTCTTACTCTCGACACACACACACACTAGTTTTGATAATGCAGTGTTTATTCAAAAATATTAATGAAAAGAAAGAAAAATAGTAATAACTATTATCTCTTTTATATGCAATGGTACAATTTGGCCGAAGTCCAAAGTTGGTGACAGAGACAGTTTGGGGTCGCTGTGATTGATGTGGTTTGAGATGTGTATTTGTTTCGTGATGTTTGAGTTATTCGTATTTAATGGTTGAAGCTTAGGTTGACGGAGATAGTAAAATGGAGGTCATGTTGGTTCTCTCTTCTAGTGCATTAGTGTGTGGAGATGGATGAAGATGGGTCGATTCATATTGTAGGCATGGTGGTGAGTCGTAGGGTGGTGCTAGTTCTGGTCATGAAGTGAGGAATTGGTGCCTGGATTCCATGGAAACTAATAAAACAAATAAAACAAGAAGAAGAAGCAGCAACAGGAAATAAACATGACTAGATTCCACAAAAATTCTTGATCTCTCTTCTTTTTTTACTTACTCTTGTCGTCACTTTTCATATCCCAATCCATTTAACCCAATCACTTAAAATTCGTGATTTGATAATACTACTCCTACGTTACAATGTCAAAACCTTCATCAAGGTTAATCCAAGTTCTACTAAATCCCATTACAATAACACATTTCCAAACATAAACACAAACCCATTAACTAGAACTTGCTCTTCATATGTTTCTTCACTCTTTTACTCAATTGGGTCATCAAATTCTTCAATTCTCACGTCTCGAATTGGTTTGCAATTCAATTGTGAACCATTTTTCTTAATTCTCAAATTGTGTTCTGATCTGGGTTTGTCACAAAATCCTTCCTTTGGATCAAAATCCACTCAAGTTAGAGCCTTTTCATTGCTTAGGACTTACTCACCTATTAAGGTTTCAAAGTGAATGGAATTTCATGGGGTTAGGCAATTTTCCACTAAAATAGATAGGAATTTTCTAGGAAGATATTCAAAAAGCCAGCGACATCAGTTGTTTCGAGATTTTCTCGATATAAGGAAGCTACTGGGCTACAAATAGTCATTTTTGCAAAGAAATTATTTGGTTTTGGAGGGAGTTGGATAGGTTTTCGTATGTATTTTGTTGTGGAGGATCATGTTTGAAATTGCCAGTAGTTTTGTGGGATCTCCGAGGAGATGGAAAAATACGGGTTTCTTGCATGTTGTCCCATTGTCCCACATTGCTAGTTCATCACCAAAACATTTATATTTATAGTGTGCAGTTGGATAAACCTATAGCAAAAGGAAGTGAAGGCTAAAAGGCCAGAGACTAATGGACTTTTGTGTTTCCCTCAATGCTTGGGGTTAACATGCTTAAGTGGGCTTTTGAAGTTCATCAAGTTTAAAATTCTTTTGGAAAGGTAAGATAATAATATATAATTAATTATAATAAAAATATTAATATGCCACATTGGAAATAAAACAAGATAAAAAGTTAAGAAGTCCATCAAGTTTAAAATTCTTTTGGAAAGGCAAGATAATAAAGTAAAATAAATTATAATGAAATTATAAATAAAATTATTAACATGCTATGTCAGAAACAAAATAAGATAAAAAATGATAAAAATGCTATGTCAAATGACACATGTCACTTTGTGATTGGTTCGTATATCCACGTAGCAATGGAGTTAATATGTTAACTGAGTATTGAAAATGGCTATAAAAAGTTCTTTAGGTACTAAAATTGAATTTTTAAACGTTCAAGTAATTAATTGAATTTGAGAAAAAAGCAGGTACTAATTCAATATTAACCCTAAAAATATAATATACGAAAATATTAATAACCATTCGTAATAGTTATTCCAACTTGATGGTTAAAGTATTAATTTTTGTTAAACATCACATTCATAATGAATTGTTTTCTGGATTTTAGCGCAAGAAGTTGTTTTACTTCATAAATTCTTATTGTCTAAGTCTCAAGCATGAACTTTATGTGGAGTTTAAAGACCATTGCAAAAACTTCTTATGAATCAGTTAACGTGCAACGTGGAATGAAATTGAGAGCATGAAATTGATTCTATTCACACCTAAGATAAAGTGAATTGAGGATAGCCTAAAACATCCATTATCCAGTCAATTCAACATCCAGTCCATTGCCCTCACACCGCATTGCACCAACTTGGTACACATGACAAAAACTAAACTAGAATAACTCATTATTATCTGTTACTTTCAAGGCAAGAATCTAAATTTGACTAGGTAATGACAAAACAAACTAGAATAACTCATTATTGTCTGTTACTTTCAAGGCAAGAATTCGAAATTTGACTAGGTAAAACCTTCTTAGTTCCTAAATCTGTTTTAGATTTTCTCTTCCTTCTTTAATTTCAAAAGAATTGTACACTAAATTAAACCCACACTGCATCTAATTATATACACCATCTCGAATTTCATGCTAACCTATTCTTCACATGTTTAGAATTTAGATTAATTTGTCATGGGAAACATATGAGTATGATAATTCCTAAAGTCAAAGACAAGTGAATTCAATTAAAGAGTGACAGATGATTGCTTAGATGTTGTTTACAGGTTGTCATATTCATTAAACAAGTAATTTTTAAGCTAATTGGACAATGAATTGAATACTACATAAGGGAATTGAAAGAACTGTTTTAGTACATAGAATAGGAGAGTAAGCAAAGATCTAGTATCAAAATATGATTAGTCTTTGAAGACTTGGGCATTTGTCTAACCGTATTTACCTCATAGCATTTT
>JAMXBD010004032.1:0-88596 GCA_024138025.1 Combretum micranthum | reverse complement strand
TTGTTTGATACTGGTGCGAATTTTTCTTGCATATCTGAGATGTTTG
This sequence comes from Combretum micranthum, assembly GCA_024138025.1. Taxonomy (NCBI): domain Eukaryota; kingdom Viridiplantae; phylum Streptophyta; class Magnoliopsida; order Myrtales; family Combretaceae; genus Combretum; species Combretum micranthum. Next base: position 88,550 of record JAMXBD010004032.1, on the reverse strand, counting down.
TATCTAGTTGTGGTGTACATGATATATCTCTGAAAGTTTTTTTGTTAGTACACCTCTGGGAAGTAGATATGTATTAAATAGAATTTGTAGGAATGTTGATATAGAGATAGGAGGTGGATATTTACTTGCAAATCTACTAGTGTTAGATATGCTGGATTTTGATAAATATTGGGAGTAGATTGGTTGGTGAAATATCAAGCTATTATAGATTGTCGAAATTTAATAATAGAATTTAGTTTGGAGGATAGAGATAAGTTTGTTTATAAACTTAAAGTGCAAAGACCTCCGAATTTGTCCACATATGAGATGTGGGGAAGATCATCTTTGGCAACTATGGTAATACAAGATAAACCAAAGAAAGATTTTCTCATATACCTGTTATATGTGAGTACCCAGAAGTTTTTCCAGAAGATTTACTAGGATTACCACTAGAGAGAGAAGTTGAATTTTGTATAGACTTGTATCGGGTACCATACCTATTCCAAGACACCATATCGCATGGCTCCTATAGAACTGCAGAGCTCAAAGTACAATTAGATGATTTGTTGAGAAGAAGTTATCAGACCTAGTGTTTCACGCTTGGGGAGCGCCAGTTCTATATATAAAGAAGAAAGATGGAAGCATGAGATTATGTATAGACTATAGGGAGTTGAATCATGACTATCAAGAATAAGTACCTTTGCCCAGAATAGATGATTATTTGACCACTAGCAGGAGCAAAGGTATTTTCGAAGATTGATCTGAGATCAGGAAATCATCAGCCAAGAGTTAGAGTAGAAGATATTCAAAGACACGCGTTCAGACCAGGTGAACATTATGATTTGTTGTCATGCCTTTTGGTCTCACCAATGCACCGACAGTTTTTATGGATTTTTATGAATAGAGTCTTTAGAGATTATTTGGATTTATTTATGGTGGTATTCATTGATGATGTGCTATGTAATTCTAAATCAAAAGAAAACATGAAGAACATCTGAGGTTTCGTTTGACTAGATAGCAAAGTGAGAAATTGTACGCAAAATTCACGAAGTGTGTTCTGTTGGAACAAGTTTCTTCTTAGGATATTGTAAGTGGAGATGGGATATCAATCGATCCTGAGAAAGTGAAAGCTATTGTTGAATGGCCAAGACCTAAGAATGTGTCAGAAATAAGAAGTTTTCTGGGAATGGCAGGAATAATAGAAGATTTGTGGAAGATTTTTCCAAGATTGCAAGCTCGTTGACCAGACTGACATAGAAGGGAGTGAAGTTTGAATGGAGCGAAGACTGTGTATCAGTTTTCAACAGTTGAAAGATATAATAGTATTTGAGCCTGTGCTTTTGCCTTACCAGTAAGTGGAGGAGTATGTTATTTACAGTGATGCCTCTATACAAGGTTTATGATGTGTGTTGATGCAAGGAGGTAAGGTAATAGCGTACGCTTCTAGACAATTGAAGCCTTATGAGAAAAACTATCCTACACATGATTGGAATTAGCAGCGGTTGTGCATGCTTTAAAGATTTGGAGACATATCTGCATGGGGAGAGATGTAAGGTATATACCGATCATAAAAGCTTGAAATACATTTTTACTCAAAGGGAGTTGAATATGAGACAAAAAGATGTTGGAGCTTATAAAGGATTATGAATAGACATCCAATACCATCCTAAGAAGGCAATGTGGTAGCAGATGCCTTAAGTAGGAAGCTAGTAGAAAATCTTGCAACCATGATCACATCTGAATGATATCTAATAGATTATATAAGGAAGTTGAGCTGGAAATAGTCACCAGACAAGTAGGTGTGAGTTTGACAAATCTACATATTCAACCTACCTTGGTTGAAAGGATCAAAGTGCACAAATAGAAGATCTAAGCATTTTGAGATAAAGAAACGAATGGAAAGTGGCAGAGCACCTGAGTTTCGTGTTGGTGAAGAAGGTGTTATGAGGTACAAAGGAAGATATGTGTACCAGAGCAAGAAGAACTTAAGAAGGAATTGTTGAAAGAAGCACATTATTCTAGTTATTCCATACATCCTGAAGGAAATAAGATGTATCAGATTTGAAGAAACTATATCGTGGAATAACATGAAGAAAGAGATAGCAGAGTATGTTTCCAAGTGTTATACATGTCAGTTAATCAGTATTGAGCAAGAGACCAGCAGGAGTTGAAGCCTTTACCAATTCCTCAATGAAATAGAGCACATAACAATGGAATTTTGTTACTGCTCTACCCAAGACAAGAGAAAAGTTAGATTCGATATGGGTAATTGTTGACCGCTCACTAAAGTAGCTCAACTTTATATCCGATTAAACTGGATATAAGTCAGAGCGGTTTAGTAACTTTATATTAAGTAGATAATGAGACTTCATGGAATACCAGTCTCCATAGTATCGAATCGGATACCAGTTTGTTGGAAGATTTAGAAGAGCTTACATCAAGCTTTGGTACTAAATAATTTTTAGCACAGCCTATCATCCTCAGACAGATGACAGTTCAGAGACTATCGATTCTGGAAGATATTTTGAGGGCATGTAGTGAATTTAAAGGCAGTTTGGGATGAACACTTAACCATTGGTGGAGTGTGCATACAATAACGTTATCAAGCATCGATTGGATGCCTCCATATGAAGCTTTATATGGTAGAGAGTGTAGATCACCAATCCATGGGATGAAGTTGGTGATAGGAAAATTTTGGGATCAGAATTGTACAAGATGCTAATGATAAGTCAAGTTGATCAGACAAAGGTTGCAAGCTGCTCAGAGTCGCCAGAAAAGTTATGCTGACAAGCGAAGAAGACCGTTGAATTTCAAGTATGGGATCCATTTTATTGAAAAAATATCAACAACAAAGGATGTTGTTAAATTTGACTTAAGAGGTAAATTAAATCCTAGATATTTGGGATGGTATGAGATTCTGAAAGGATAGGTGATTTGGCGTGTAGATTAGCTTTACCGCCTAATTTGAAGAGGTGCATAACGGTTCCATGTGTCTGCTAAGAAAGTATGTCAAAGATCCTGAAGAGATAGTAGCATTAGAACCATTGGATATACAACCAAATCTATGTACAATTAAAAAGCCAGTAAGAATTGTGGATACCAAGAACAGATCTTAAGAAGGCGAGTAATCAAGTATGTAAAAGTGTAGTGGATGAATCAATCTGAACGAGAAGCTACTTGGAGTTAGAAAAGAAATGAAATCAAATATCCAAACTTTTGATAATTCAGGTAACTTTCGTCCACAAAAGTTCTTTTAGAAGGAGAGATATAAATATACAAGTAAATATTACATAAAGAAGGAAAAAGTGTCAATTGATATAAATTATAAGGTTAAATTTGTCAACAAAGTTTAATTTTAATGCAATTTTGGTCACATGACAGGCACATGACGGAAGATGAAAAGTCATAAATCCTTATATATTCTTTCCTTATTCTATTCCCAATAAAACCCAAACCTAGCTTCTTATCTTTTGAGAGTTTATAGCCGCCAAGGATTCAGAAGTCCAGATCAGTAATTGAATCATTTTTTTTTTAAAGATCTTATGATTATTAGATTTCTTAAGTTTGATTGTTGAATTTGCGATAGAATTGGAAAACATACATATCGGGTTTGGAATTTGATTTTGTTGGTCAAAGGAGATCTTAGAAGATCGGATTCAAGTAATCAAATCACATCTTCCTTAAAGTCTTTCAATCTATGAATTATCTTAGGATTTCTTTGTTTTGAAGAAAATTAGAGAAACTTCTAATTTCTTGGAAATCTGAAGAGTGGTTGTTTAAGAAGATTGAGGATCAGATCAATAATTGAATAACCATTTTTTTCTTTTAAGATGTATAATTTTATAGTTCCTAGAATTTTCTATTGTTTGAAGGAATATGGAGAAAACCCTGATTATCTGTAGATATGGTTTTGGTGTTAAAAGGATTTAAAATCGAATTTAGGAAGTATTTTAAAGTTTTAATCTTTATGATTTATAAAAATGGCAGTTGTTGATTTATGGTATATATAATATGTTGGTCCCAATAATGTAAGCAAGAGGGGGGTGAATTGCTTTTTCACAAAAATAAATTCTTTTCAAATTTTCAATTCACTTCCTTTTGATTACTTTATTAAACTTAGAATTAATTAAACTTGCTGTTTAGAAACTAATCACAGCTGATAATTACACTTGTATATCTATATTAATTCAAAACAGATCAAATAATTTTATGCGGAATACAGACAACTCTCTGAAGTACTCTCTGAAACAGGTTCTGAAACGTGACAGTTTATCAAATACTTCAATATAAATTGCACGAAAATAAAAGGAGTAGGGTAGAGAAAAATGCAAATCGATTTATAGAGGTTCCGCCTCGAGCGTCAGTCCTCTCTTCCAACTCCACGTTGGGGACCCGGTATTCCACACCGGTTTGTTCCACTATATCCAAAATCAAAAGTTACAAGCTTGTCTTGCCAATCCTCTTGGCTACAAAACACTCTGTCCCAATTCTCACGGTTATCCTATAACTCACAATTGGTCTAACAGATAACTTGCAACACTCAACCTCACTCAAAAAAAATTTAATGAAACTCAATCAAGGAAATACAATAAATATCCTATCTTTCGAACAAAAATATTGTGAACACTTTGTAACGCAAGGACTTTTGAGAGAAATGCACTCGAAGACTTTTTCTTTCAACAGAGAGTTAGAGCAAGATTCGTTCTTCTCATTATTCTTCCTTGTTGTTGTGCTTCCTCTATATATTGTTTTTATCTCAACGGCTAGCAAAGAAGTCGTTCAAAACAATTCGAATTCTTCTCAAATTGAAAATATTTGACTTGGCAAATTCCCTCCTTTGAAGTGTCTGTTACGTGATGATCAATCCCGAATAATCTTCTTAGCTTTATCTAAATTTCGTTGATGCTGTCATCTGATAATGTCTCATATATCTTGATATGTTTATCCATAACAATTTGGATAAATACTTCAACAAACTATCCCATAAAAATAGTGATATCCTTTATCCTTGAAGATAAGCTTTAAAAGATCTTCGTTTCGAAAATTTGAACCAACATGAACTTGGTAAAGTATATCCCTTATCTTTAGGAATTTGCTGACCACGTGAAACATAAAAATCTGACGATCTTCTTTCTCAAGAAAAATAAATAGACGTAACTTATAATAAAATTGATGAAATAAATCCCCTTGGATATTTTATCCAACTTTAGTGGAACAAAATGAATATACTACCCAAATATATTCATTTCGTGGAGTCAGGCCTTCAGATGATAGGTATAAATAAATTCGCAACATTCTGTGCAGCTTCTGTTCTGGAACAGATTTAGTTTCTGATCTTCCTTCTGAAAATGAATCTGAAATACCTTCTGAAAATGACTCTGAACTACCTTCTGAAACAATTTCTAAAAAATCTGATGATTAGTTCAATCATGAAATATTTTGGTTTTGGTTTTGGTTTTGGTTTTGATTGCTATACTTTATTTATTTGTTAAAAAGACTTTTACTCATTTTTGTTATCATCAAAATATTATGAGAGATTCCAACATTCTCCCCCTTTTTGAAGATAACAAAACCTTATGATTAAAAACAAATATAATATCATATATCAAAAACATATCAGATTTAACCAAAACTCATACATACGGATCAATCATTAACTCACAAATATAATCAAATCTCATATCATAAGCATATTGCACAAACGGATCAATCATTAACTCACAAATATAATCAAATCTCATATCATAAGCATATTGCACAAACTAATTGATTGCACAATATTGATCACAACTATATTGATATCTTAAGATTTGTTTTTCATCATATATCTTCTCCCCCTTTTTGTTATCAGAAAAAAATAACTCCCCCTGAATTATGCATATAAAATTCATTGAAGTCAAGGAAATATAGAGATTTCAGCATAACAAAAAAAAATATCTTCATTACAAACCGAAAACAAAATATAGAAAATTCGCTAAGAGAAATTGTCTGTTAAAAAAATAAAGACTCTATTTCTTTCTAGATGTTTCTTCCTTGCCAGAGATTTCTTCCTGCCAGAAATTTAGCAGGAGTTGGAGTTGGAGATAGTGAAAAATCAGTTTGTTGTTCAGCAGGGGATTGTTGAGGGATGGATAGGAGAGAAACCGCAGCTTGTTGTTCAGGAGTAGGGTCAACAGGAATGTCTTTAGCTGCAACAGGGGTTTCCTCAGCTAGCAGGAACTTGTTCCATTGGATCAGCAACTGGTGGAGTTGGTTCAGGAACATGTTCTGCTGGTTGCTCTACATCCTCTGTAGGTGGAATGGAGTCAGGATCAGCAACATGAGGGATTCCAGCAGCTGATGGAGATGTTGGATCTTTAGGAATGTCAGCCGCAGGTGGAGATGATGAACCAGGTGTTGTTGTAGGAAAGACAGGATCAGAAATTGGCTCAGATGGATTGGTTTCCACTTGAGGATCGGGGAGGAAAGGAGATTTTTGAACAGAGGACAAATCAAATTTCTTCAAGAATGCTTCCATTCGAGAAGAAATGAGATTGTCAATCTGTTGGAGAGATAGGTTGGGACGTCTCTCCTGGTGGCTTCAAGGGAATACCCTCTGATTCAGTCTCTGAATCAGAATCTGATTCAACAGTCTGCCCTTCTTTGATCTCAAACTTCTTCCCAGTCCCCAACTCATAATCCCTTTTTCTCTTCTTTGCTGCAACAGGAGCCTTCCCTTTTCCTTTGGCATCCTTATCAGATTTCCTCTTCTTTGATTTTCAACACCATGTGGATCCTCTTTTTCTATTTCGTCCAAGATTCTTTTGAGAGTCAATTCTCTCTTGCGATTCTTCGGATGAACATAGAAAGCTCCATCAATGCTGTACCAAAATTTCTCCTTTATCGAAATACTCATGTGCTTAATCACTTTATCACCAATCTTCTTCATTATTTGAGGACTACGAACATGCTTAGGCATCTTCACATGATGTTTTTGCAAAATTTTCATGATTATGTTTCCATAAATCATGTGCTTTTTATTTCTCCACATGTGCCGTAAGATAATCCTAGGCAAGTCTAGTTGTTTTTGCAACTTCATCCCCAGAACAATGATTGCTCCTCTTTAGAAATGGAAGTAGGACTTCCTTTCTTTGGTAATATGCACTCGATAACAATCTTTGCAGCAACCTTATCAACAACTCGAATTCAGAAATGAAAATATCTTTGGCATGAAACTTTCCAATGCCATCATTCAAGAGTTGCATAGATTCATTTCTACCTAAGGTTATCAGCTCGTGATCATCCCCATGATCTAACAGACCTAAACAATCAATCAGCATCTTTCTATTGACCACGATCCTTTTTCCTCCAACTTTCGAGATCAACAAAGTCTCATTTTCAAATTTCAGATTCTTGTAAAATTCTTCAACTAATTCTCCAATTATATCAATGCGTAAATCACACAACCCTTTAGCTCCTATTCTGTCTAGCCAAAAACCAGCATAAAAACCTTTCTTTTCAAAGAATTGGAAATCGATAAAAGAACAAGGGTGGATTTTGGATTTAACCAACCTGACAGTTTTAGGGTTTCCTCCTTCTGTTTATTTCCCCTTTTTGATACCTTCTTAGGGTCAGCTTTCTTTTTCTGAAAAGACGGAGAGGGTGAGGTAGATTCAGAGCTTGCTTTCGCACTCTCTGATTTTGCGTCTGAATCAGCTTCTGATTCAGCATCCGATTCTGAACCACTTTCGTTATCAACTTCCTTTTCCTTAGTGGATTCAGAAGCGAGTTCCTCAGATGAACTCTTTTCCTCAGTCACTTCTTTTTCAGTATCCTTTGCCAAAGAAGGATCTTGAGATGTTTAGACCTTATCGCGGTTGCCTTTGGTGTTGTTTCAACATGAACACCCTTAGATGATTTCGAACTGTGTTGAGAGTCAGAATCCACAGAGATTTCAACGGGGGTTTTAGATGGTTTAGATTTGAAACCCTTGGATTGAATTCGGAAGATTTTCTTGGAGCCATATGTTGAAGGAAAACGTGAGGGTTTGAACAACACACGAGAGGATTTTGCAGATTGAGAGAGAAAAGATAAATTTTGAAATGGAAGGAGAGAGAAAAATCGATGGTTAAAAATTGCACGATGCACAAGATCAGTTATTAATTCTGTTTAGATTTCCAACAGAAAACAAAATATCTTTTATTCATCCTCTTTAATCGTGTAATCCTCTTAACTACAAATTTATGTTTCCAACATAAAGAATCTCGTAAATTGAGACTACTTGAGTATAAGAAAATGAATCTAATGAAATTTCTGATCGAGCAATTAATGCAAAATAAATATCAGAAATTACAAAGGATTACATATTCCTATTTCATTACGAATAAATTCAAATCGAGATTTTTCAAGGGGTTTTGTAAAAATGTCAGCTAATTGTCTTTCTGTAGGACAAAATTAATACTAATATTGCCAATATTTACATGATCCCTTATGAAATGATGTCTTATTTCAATATGTTTTGTTCTTGAATGTTGAACTGGATTTTTGGTTAAATTAATTGCACTAGTATTATCACATTTTATTGGTACATTTTTGCAATTAATTCCATAATCATTCAATTGTTGTTTTATCCATAAGATTTGAGCACAGCAATTTCCAATTGAAATATATTCTGCCTCAGCTGTTGAAAGAGCTACAGAATTTTGTTTCTTTGAAGACCAAGATATTAATTTATCTCCTAAAAATTGACATGTACCTGAAGTACTTTTTCTATCTACTTTACATCCTGCATAATCTGCATCTGAATATCCTAGTAATTCAAAATTTTTATTCTTTGGAAACCAAATGCCTATCTTAGATGTACAAGAAATGTACTTAAAGATTCTTTTAACTGTTTTTAAATGTAATTCAGTAGGTGCACTTTGAAATCTAGCACATAAGCATACAGCAAACAATATATCAGGTCTAGAAGCTGTAAGATATAATAAAGAACCAATTAAGCTTCTATATAACTTTTCATTTACCTTTTTCCTTTAGATCAAGATCTAACCTTGTAGTTGTGCTCATTGGAGTTGCAGCTCCTTTACAATTCTCAAAACCAAACTTCTTCACTATTTGTTTTGTATATTTCTCTTGATGGATAAAAATTCCATCTTTTGTTTGCTTAATTTGCAAACCAAGAAAGAAATTTAGCTCTCCCATCATGGACATCTCAAATTCAGCCTGCATCATACTAGAGAATTCTTTGCAATATTTCTCATTAGTTGATCCAAAAATGATATCATCAACATAAATTTGAACAATCAGAATATCTTGTTCAAAATGTTTTAAGAACAAAGTTGTATCCACTTTTCCTCTTGAAAAACCATTTGAGATCAAAAATTCACTTAATCTTTCATACCAAGCTCTAGGAGCTTGTTTAAGACCATATAACGCTTTTCTTAGCTTAAATACATAATCTTCTTTTGATGGATCTTCAAATCCAGGTGGTTGATGTACATAAACTTCCTCTTTAATATAACCATTTAAAAAAGCACTTTTAACATCCATTTGGAATAATTTAAAATCTTTGTAACATGCAAAAGCAAGTAATAATCTAATTGCTTCAAGCCTAGCTACAGGTGCATATGTTTCATCATAATCTATTCCTTCTTCTTGTGAATATCCTTTAGCTACAAGTCTAGCTTTGTTTCTGACTATTTTTCCATTTTCATCAAGTTTGTTTTTAAATACCCATTTGGTGCCTATTATTGATTTATCCTTAGGACACGGTACTAAATTCCATACTTGATTTCTTTGGAATTGATTGAGTTCTTCTTGCATTGCTTCAATCCAATTATTATCATTTAATGCTTCATCAATATTACTAGGTTCAATTTCTGATATTAAAGCAAAATGACTTTCAAATTCTTGTAAACTACTTCTAGTTCTTACTCCTGTATTTAAATCACCAATAATTTGCTCAGATGGATGTGCAGATACATACCTCCAGTTTCTGCTACTTTCTGAAATACCTTCTGAAATAGCTTCTGAAGGAGTTTCTGAGTTTTCTTCTGACTCAGTTTCTGTATCATTTTGAGGAGCAACTTCTTCTGATGTTTCAGAATTCTGCTCATCTTTTGCTTGAGAACTAATATCCTCCTTTTTAACTAATTCTTCACTCTCTTCATCATCAAAATCATCATCCTCAATTTTCTCAATAAATTTTACATTTATAGTTTCTTCGATTATTCTTGTTTTTAAGTTAAAAACACGATAAGCTCTACTGTTCAAGGAATATCCTACAAATAAACATTCTTCGGATCTTTCATCAAATTTTCCCATATTTAGATTGTTTTTCAACACATAACACTTAGATCCAAAAGCATGAAAATAAGATACAGTAGGTTTTCTTCCTTTAAACAACTCATATGATGTTTTTGAAGTTAATGGTCTTAGATACACTCTATTTATTATGTAACATGCTGTTGATACAGCCTCTGCCCATAAAAACTCAGCTACTTTGTTTTCATTTAACAAAGTTCTTGTCATTTCTTGAAGAGTTCTATTCTTCCTTTCTACAACCCCGTTTTGTTGAGGAGTATAAGGAGCGGAAAAATTATGAGCTATACCATTTTCATCGCAAAAATTTATGAATAAAGCATTGTCAAACTCTCTTCCATGATCGGTTCTTAAACTTATTATGGACATTCCTTTTTCATTTTGAATTTGCTTAGCAAATCTTTCAAATACTTCAAATGTGTTACTCTTCTGTTTTAAGAAAAACACCCATGTATATCTAGAATAATCATCAACAATTACAAGACCAAAACGACATCCACCAAGACTTAAAGTTCTTGTTGGACCAAATAAATCTAAATGCAACAATTCCAATGGTCTTTTAGTAGAGATTACATTCTTGCTTTTATGAGGTGAAACCATTTTATTTTTCATACATGTTTCACATTTAATGTCTTGTTTTATATTTATTCTTGGTAAGCCAAAAATAATTTTCTTCTTGGATAGTTTTTCGAGTTGATTGAAATTAACATGACCAAGTCTTCTATGCCATATTTTTATATTTTCAGACATAGCAAAGAAACATTTTTCGAAAGTTACATTTGAAGGTTTGACTAAATAAACATTCTTGTTTCTATATCCTTCAAATAGTTTTGTTCCATTCTTGTCATAAGCATAACATTTATCATGTTCGAAAATCATTTTGTAACCCTTGTCACATAATTGACTTATACTTAATAAATTATGTTTTAATCCAACAACAAGAGAAACATTTTCAATTGTATGAGGAGATAGACCAATAGTACCTGTTGCCACTATTTTACCTTTACTATTGTCACCAAACTTAACATATCCTCTTTCTTTCCAATTAATACTTGTGAACAAAGAAGCATCTCCAGTCATATGTCCCGAACACCCACTGTCGAGATACCATTTTCCTTTAAGCTTTGCTTCTTGTTCCTACATGTATCAACAAAGGGTTAAACCTTCTTAGGAACCCAAACAAGTTTGGGTCCTTTGAAATTCAAGCTCTTCTTTTCAAAGTTATCAACTTGTTGTTTCATGAGCTTGTTTTTCTTGTAGAAACAAAACTTCTCAATATGGCCAATTTTATTACAAAAATAACAAGCATAAGAATAACTATTCCCATATCTATTGTTCCTGTTCTGGAACTGATGTGGATATTTTCTAGAATATCCTCTTACCTGTTCCTTCACTTGCCCTCTTCTTGTAAAGTTTCTGTTCTGATCTGGGTACCTTCTGATATACCCTGAAATACCCTCTGACTGGACTGTCAGATTTTTTCTTTGTTACAGTGTTGTTAACTGTAGATGTTTCCTTAAATAAGGATTCTTTTCCTTTAACAAATACAGTTTTTTGAACATTCTTACTACTGCTACCTTGTTCAAATCCTAAGCCATATTTTATTTTATCAGTTCTTTGAGAGGAAATCAACATATTTAACTTTTTGTCACTCTCATTGAACTTACTGAACGTATTCTTTAGTGATTGAGATAAGTCTCCTATTCTTCTGTTAAGTTCTTTAGTCTCTTCTTTTAGTATACTATTCTCTCTCATGAATTTATTCACTTTCACATGTAATTTTTCATTATCATGTTTCAATATGTCGTTTTCATCCATAAGTAACCTATTTGTTTGAATAACAACTTCCTTTTCATTTTTGAGAGATTTAACTTCAGAATCAAGTTTATTTATTTTAACATGTGCCTTTTTCAATGATTTCAATAAGTTTTGCATTTCAATCATTACATCCTCATCAGAAACATAATCAAGTTCTGAATTTACCTCAGATTGTGCCATTAAGCATATGTTTGAATCATCCTTTTCATCCTCTGAGTTATCCTCTGAATCTGTCTCTGATTCGTCAAGGTCACTCCCGTCGCCATCAAGGCTTTGTTTCTCTTTTTGAACTTCTCAATTTTCTTAATCAGTGATGGACACTCGTATTTAATGTGACCAGGCTTCTTGCATTCATAACAAATAATTTCTTGTTTCTTCTCTTCTTTCATCTCCTTTTTCTTGTCTTTGTCCTTGAAGAATTTACCTGCATCATATCTCTTAGTTTCGAATTTTTTAGTAAATTTCTTACCTTGCTTTCTTCTCAGAATTTTGCCAATTCTTTTAGCCAACAAGTTGATGTCATCACTATCATTGCTACTGGTCTCTGAATCTGATGCATCCGCATGAACTTCCTTTGCTTTAAAAGCAATGGCTTTCTTGCTTCCTTCTGCTTCTTCAGTAGCATCTATGTGAGATTGATACGCCATCAGTTTCTCCTTGAGTTGACTTAAGGTTAAAGCGCTGAGATCATTTGCTTCTTCAATGGCCGTTTTCTTTGCATCCCAAGCTATAGGTAAGATCCTTAGTATTTTCCTGACAAGATCAGCTTCCTCTATCTTCTTTCCAAGAGAAGCTAACTCGTTAGTTATAGAAACAAATCTATCAAAAGCATCTTTAATTTTCTCTTCAGGTTTGAATTTGAACAATTCATATCTTTGCAAGAGAGCATTGATTTTAGTATCTTTAATTGTTCTCGTTCCTTCATAGGTCTCACTAAGTGTATCCCATACTTGCTTAGCAGTAATGCAAGATGAAATTAAATAGAATTCAGATGGTGAGATAGTAGTTAGAAGAAGGTTCTTAGCCTTGTTGTTCTTCTCTATTGCTCTCTTTGATCTTGAGTTAATTGTGCTTCAGCAGTCACGTTCACTTGATAGTCTCCAACTGAATCACCTGCCATGAGTCAAAATCATTAGCCTTGATGTAAGTCTCCATCGCATTTTCCAATAAGGATAATTAGAACCATTAAAATAAGGTGCTCTATTTACTGCAATATTTGTTTCAGCCATGATACTTGGATCACTCAATAATAATTGAGGCAAGCTCTGATACCAATTGTTGGTCCCAATAATGTAAGCAAGAGGGGGGGTGAATTGCTTTTTCACAAAAATAAATTCTTTTCGAAATTTTCAATTCACTTCCTTTTGATTACTTTATTAAACTTAGAATTAATTAAACTTGCTGTTTAGAAACTAATCACAGCTGATAATCACACTTGTATATCTATTTTAATTCAAAACAGATCAAATTTAATTTTATGCGGAATACAGACAACTCTCTGAAGTACTCTCTGAAACAGGTTCTGAAACGTGACAGTTTATCAAATACTTCAATATAAATTGCACGAAAATAAAAAGAGTAGGGTAGAGAAAAATGCAAATCGATTTATAGAGGTTCCGCCTCGAGCGTCAGTCCTCTCTTCCAACTCCACGTTGGGGACCCGGTATTCCACACCGGTTTGTTCCACTATATCCAAAATCAAAAGTTACAAGCTTGTCTTGCCAATCCTCTTGGCTACAAACACTCTGTCCCAATTCTCACGGTTATCCTATAACTCACAATTGGTCTAACAGATAACTTGCAACACTCAACCTCACTCAAAAAAAATTGAATGATACTCAATCAAGGAAATACAATAAATATCCTATCTTTCGAACAAAAATATTGTGAACACTTTGTAACGCAAGGACTTTTGAGAGAAATGCACTCGAAGACTTTTTCTTTCAACAGAGAGTTAGAGCAAGATTCGTTCTTCTCATTATCTTCCTTGTTGTTGTGCTTCCTCTATATATTGTTTTATCTCAACGGCTAGCAAAGAAGTCGTTCAAAACAATTCGAATTCTTCTCAAATTGAAAATATTTGACTTGGCAAATTCCCTCCTTTGAAGTGTCTGTTACGTGTATGATCAATCCCGAATAATCTTCTTAGCTTTATCCAAATTTCGTTGATGCTGTCATCTGATAATGTCTCATATATCTTGATATGTTTATCCATAACAATTTGGATAAATACTTCAACAAACTATCCCATAAAAATAGTGATATCCTTTATCCTTGAAGATAAGCTTTAAAAGATCTTCGTTTCGAAAATTTGAACCAACATGAACTTGGTAAAATATATCCCTTATCTTTAGGAATTTGCTGACCACGTGAAACATAAAAATCTGACGATCTTCTTCCTCAAGAAAATTAAATAGACGTAACTTATAATAAAATTGATGAAATAAATCCCCTTGGATATTTTATCCAACTTTAGTGGAACAAAATGAATATACTACCCAAATATATTCATTTCGTGGAGTCAGGCCTTCAGATGATAGGTATAAATAAATTCGCAACATTCTGTGCAGCTTCTGTTCTGGAACAGATTTAGTTTCTGATCTTCCTTCTGAAAATGAATCTGAAATACCTTCTGAAAATGACTCTGAACTACCTTCTGAAACAATTTCTAAAAAATCTGATGATTAGTTCAATCATGAAATATTTTGGTTTTGGTTTTGGTTTTGATTGCTATACTTTATTTATTTGTTAAAAAGACTTTTACTCATTTTTGTTATCATCAAAATATTATGAGAGATTCCAACAGATACTAAATGAAATTCAAAGGTTTGGAGAAGTGATTGAGGAGTTTTGTTGAATTGAAGGATTTTCATGTTGTGATTAAGGAAAAAGGTATAGATTTGATATTATGTTGAAACTTGGGTTTTTAGATATGAATGGATTTAGGTTTATTTGATGAGATGTATTTTGAATTTTATCAGGTTCTGTTGAATTAGGAGTTGTGTTATAAAAACAGATTTTGGTGATTTAGAGTACCGTTCCTGGAATTTGATACAGGTACGACCTTACCTTGTTTGTTGTATGTGCTTGTAGGTTTAGATTTGTTTGTTGTGTGTGTAGGATTAGAATATGAAATTAATATAATTCTATATAACATATAAAATTGTTTTGTTGCTTGTGTTTGGCTTTGGTTAGTAAAGACCATGCAGAATGTGATACTAACGAGGCACCCTGATGATCTATGTGTGAGTTGTCTCGAGTGGACTCGTGCATAGAAATGATTCCGGTAGATTAGGTTTTGGCAGAGGTCGTGGTGTTTGGATGATTCTTCAACACCAATATATTTATAATTACCTAGTTTCTATATTGTTTGTTTTTCAGGATCATGAGAAACTCCAGGTTTGGAACTAGAGTGCTATAGTTCTAAACCGTGTTGTTTGCTGATTAATTAAAGATAATAAATTGTGTTCGTTGTATTAGGATTAGATGCATGAATATATATATGTATATTGTGTGGCATTTGCATTTTGTTTATGGTTTAGTATACTGGAAGTTTTCGCTCATTCTTTTATCATTTTCAGGATCAAGTGAGGATCCAGTTATATATGACATATCAGGATATGACATTTATGTGAATGAGGGAGAGGACGCTAGTGGAGTAGGCTATCCTGCTGACAATTAAGATGTTATAGATCTTAAAGATGGACTTAGAAGATGATGTGAAGTTTTGAAAATTTACTTTTTATAAACTTTGATATTATTATAAGTTTTATTTGAGTTTTTGGGTTATTAAGTATGTTGGCTTTGGTTTATGCCAATAAGGTGTTTTCTTCAAATGATTTGTTTCTTGAGATAACTTAAACAGGTATCTTTGATGAGAGTTTATGGAGTTTTATATTGTGTATACTTGTGGTTGAGATTTTTTGCCTTGGCGTATTCTTATAAAGAGAAGGACACGTGGCGGGTTGTAATGTCCTTATTTTTGGGCTTCACATAAACAACAAATCTAAAACCCTAGAACTCAAACGTACAATCTAACCCATGAGTTATCAACAATGATTTGTTGAAATATAATATTTGTTATGGGCCTCCCTAGCCTAGTCCAACTCTCCATGATATGAGTTAATGTGTTGGACTTTAGGTTGAATTGTTTAGATTATGGGTTGGTTCTATGAGAAGTCTACGAGGTTAGGCTAATGTATATCATGGCCAATATACACTCTCTTTAGAAGGGTCCTCTACAATGAGGTTTCACTTTCGCCTTCCTCTGTTACCTCACTAGGTCGATGGACAATGAGTACTTAAAGACCTGCATGCAAAAATTTGTAATAATCATGTCAAGAACCAAGCCTTCTAGGTCTGTGCTCTTTGGCAATGATGTTACTAGCCAACCATGAAGGAAGAAACTAATGAGGCCATGTGAAAGTGCCACCAATATCAAAAGCACGACCCATTGAATACATAGTTATAGTAACTTGATACACTCTCTTAGCAATAGGGGTAAGCAAAAGAATCGACTAGACCGAAACGAAATAAAAAAACCAATCTAAAAAATATGGTTAATTAGTTCATCGGTTTCAACATAAGTTTATGGTTTCAATTTTTTTCGGTTTTCGGTTTCAATTTGTAACTGCGAAAAATCAATGGTTAATGGTTATCCAATATCCATGAATACATAATTATTTTTTAAAAAAAATATAAAAAGCTAAAGTTGAAACCCTAATCTAGTCACTTTCAATTCCTCCTCTTTCTATTTTTTGGTTAAATCACTTTCTTCTTTCGTGTCGTGTTCATTTGGTCGTCTTCGTCTCTTTTGTGCTTTCCTTTCCTACTCACAGAAAGTACTCTGACTAATTTGATTAGTTGAGGGTAAATAATTTGATTAGTTGCGACATTCTTTACCTTAAGACCATATCCCTAGTTTGTTGTTTGGTATTGCTATCGCTACCGTCAAAATGTTGTCATTTGGATTTTTAGATATTGTTTGGTGAATTTAACTATCGTATTGTTGACATTGTTTCTTTTGTAGATGAAATATTGAATCTAATGGGTAATCAAAGATTTGAATTGGTTTATATAGTGTATCATTAAATTCTTGTTCTTTATGTGAAATAGGATTTGTTTTGCATTAATTTCACTTTTTAAAAGTATTTTTCAGCATACAATGTCTATAAAGATTGATAAGAGCTCATTATTGGGACTTTATCCAAAATTTAAAAAGAAAAGGGAAAAAAAAAGATGATGAATATATATATATATATATATATATGTGGTACTAGTTAAATGTGGTGCATGTTGGTAAGTGCCAAACCGAGTTTTAAATTTGTATTTCTTTTCTAAATCTTTGTCTAGCTTCGGTCTTAACAAGACAAGCGTACCTATCAGATGTAGTATAGTTGAAGATCTAGGTTGTCTTCCAAGGAAAAGCTGGTGATTACTTTTACTCACTCTTTTCCTATTATCTAGCCTAAACAAAATAGGGAAAAATTTATCAATTAAGAACTAGCTAATCCTAAACTAACAAGCATCAGCAAATATCAATAGCAGATTTCACAACAAGTAGGCAAGAATTAAGATATATCAATTCACAAGGTAACTTGGGTTATGCTTCACCTTAGGTCTATTCATGTAACTCAAGAATTTCTTAGTAAAAGTTGTGTTGATTATTGAACTGCCGGATTCACTAATGTAAATTTAAGCCTCTCTCAAGGTTAGAAATTCTAGATCTAGATTAGACTATTGAAATCTTTTCTATCAGCAACCTAAATCTGCATAAAGATCAAGAATCATTTGTTTTAGAAACAAACCTAATGAATTTCAAAACAAATGACAAAAAATTTTTACCACTTCTCTCTCAAGGTGTTTAGGATCAACCTCATCAATAGCCTAGATCTATTTATTAAGATGACCTCTTAGCCTATTTTAATGAAATCAAACATGAACCCATATCGTGCACTATATAGATTCAAGATCTATTAAGCTCAAGCTATTGGATTCAATAAATCAACATGTATTCAAAATAAGTACATCAAAGTTACATGAAATTGATCCAATGATCCACAAACTCAAGCAAAATCAACTACACCTCCATGAATATAACAAGACAAATCAACAATTTAGAGAAATATTAACACCTATAATGAGATAAATCAATAAAAACTATAATCCTTGATGAATTGATGCAATGAAGCACAAAGCTGCTGTGAAACCCTAAAAATCTATTAAGCTTTCTCTCTCCAACTGCTCTCTCTATAAAGGAATGTTTTTGATATTCTCTATTCTTTATTCCTCCTATTCTATTCGATTCTGCATGTGTCAAGTTCTTGCTGCTGGATGTGTAAAATGAATGCAAGATGGGGTATTTATTGCCTGTTAATTTTATCTTCCCTGTTCTACCCTTGGTTGTACTAAAGGAAGTGTTGAAAAATAGAAAGGCTTATTTCTTTCACAATCCGGCCCAATCTTGCTTTATTTGCTTTCATTTCTCTTAAATTGTTATAATGAGCTCTTTAAGGCTTGAAATGAATACTTAACAAAACAAATGTCATTAAATCACAAAAATTACATAATAAATATGTCCAAATAAGTACAAAGAATATGAGTCTTTTGACACTTATCACATGTGAAGGTTGATGGTCATAGGTAATGCAAGCAAAAGGTGATGGCGGTGGCTTGAGTTCTCTGATTTTTATGATTGCAGTCAAAGTGACAAAGATTATATGAAAATAATTGTTTTTTTTTAAGAAATAGCTTTTTTGGCTTCTATTACTATTTTTCACAATTGGAAGACATTTTTCTTTGCAAGAACATAAAGAATCATGAACCATTTTATTGGTTAGCTCTAGCTTGGGAATTGATTATGTTATCCAGAGGAAGAAGTAGACAAGTAGACTTTCTTATAGATATTATCTAAGCAATTTAAATGAAAAAGTAGAAGACGAATATACTTTGCTTTCAATTTTGAATATGAATAGAGACTAAAGGCGAGAAGACATTTTGAATCCCAATGGAAATGGGCACATATAACTTATATAGATAAGCCTTAATTAAAATCATCAGGCCTTAATCAATGCTATTATGTTAAATGGTTAAAACAAAAACCGAAAATATTAATTGAAAAAATGGCTAACCGTTAAGGCGGTTAATCGATAATAATGGACTAGTTTAGGTTTAAGATTTTAAAAAACCAATTATAATGGTTAAGTTCAAAAAAGGGCTCATGAACTAGTTAACTGAATCATGCTTACCTCTACTCACCAATCAATGGCCTTTCATACAATAGAGAATGGATATCCTTGATCTCTTCCGAAAGTTTCATTTACGGTATGTGAACTTTTGTCGTTTGTAACAAAATTATACCTAGAGAAAATTTTGTACAAAGAAAATAGCCAAACTTTTTAAAAATTTTACCTAATATACATCTGGAAAACATCCATCCATTAAAATGCTTACGTGATAAGCAGATTCGATTAAAAAAATATTTTTTTTCTATGTTGACAATTTTTTTTTTTTTTTAATTTTGACATCCTTAACCCCCCCCCCCCCCCCTTCCCCCCCCCAAAGATCTTCTTGTTTTAACCCTAAACCCCAAATAAAAAAAAAATCCCAAAAAAACCCATCAAAACTAATGCCATCATCGTACCGACATATATCATAACACTCAAATATGTATATACAATACAAACTAAAAAAAAAAAATTCACAAATTTCATACTCCAACTGCTCCCATTCAGGGAAAAAGAGAAAACAAATATTTGTACTCTAAAGTCCTTTTGGAAATAGATAAATATGAAAACAATAATATTTACCAATTTCACATATCAACATAAGATGGATAAACTTAAACATGAATTGAATAAAAAACAAAAAGTTTTAAAAATTGAAAAACAAATTTAAAACCAAACATAAAATCAAATCAAACAATTAAAATTAGAATTCCTTCTCTCTCTCTCTCTCTCTCTCTCTCTCTCGTTGTCTTAGGGTTTTTATTTTGAACATCATTCCTAATTCTAACACCATGTTTGTTTGTCAAATGTGAAAAGAAGTGTAGAAGAAAAAAGTTTTCTTAAACTTTCAAAACATTTTCCTATGATGACGATGATTGATGCTGGACAAACCTTTGATGTTGAATAAATCTTTGATTATGTGTTTCGAATTGGCAAAAGAAGACTAGATGAAGGTGGTTTCGCCATGACTGGGTTAGCCAAAGATGCATAGTGCTGGTCCCAAGTAGGTGGCTATCGGTTATGTGTCGATGGGTTGATTTCTTGGTGTTTAGGTGTGAGTCTCGTCGTTTGAGTTGGCAGCGATCGTAGGTTGCTATGTTAGGTTTGTTGTTAAGGTTCAAGAAGGGGGTTTAGAGAGATTTGGTGGATGAATTGAGAGCTTTATCAATGATGGTTTTTTTTAGAGAGAGAGTTAAAGAGAGAAAATGGAGTCGGCGAAGAAAATCATTTTAAGAAGATGAAGATGGTCCCTTGCAGAGAAAGATCTCAACTTAATTGCATTCCATGAAGATTTTAAGCTTTTGCATTCTAGATCTGAAAATTTCAATACACAAATTTGAGCTTTCTAACTCCATTAATGGCGTCCTTCATTTCAGACAAGGAGGAGAGAGAGGACATATAGAAGAGAAAGTAAAAAAATAAAATGCAATAAATAAAAAATTACCAATGAGGATAGAAAAATATATATATTTTAATTTGGTTTGCTTGCCACGTCAGCATTTTGATTGAAAATGTTTAGGTACTTTCTTTGTACAAAGTTTTCTTTAGATACAATCCCATTGCAAATGAAAAAGGTTGATGTACCGTAAATGAAACTTACCCTAAAAATCACAAAATAAAAAAGAATTGAGTTGTTCATGCTTAACCCCATAATCACTCTATTTGGAGTCCCGTGTATCTCAATTACAGGTAATGAAACCTAAAATGACAATAAAAAGTTTAGGGACTTCTGTGCAGGAGATTGAATTAAAATTTGTTACACTTTGGTTGCTCATCCATAATCCAATGACCATGTTAAAGTCATGGACAATATCATATTAGATAGTATGAAAAAGAGGATCAACAAAGTCAAGGATAATTAAGCTTGACAATGATCAAAACACCTTATTGGCTTATCTTTAAGTTGAAAGAAGTAAATCGAATCAAACTTAAACTTCTAAATATTTGCACCTAAGCATCCGACCTCATAGTCAAACAGGTTGATATATAAACAAAGCTACATATACAAGATAAAGTTAGGGAACTAGCCCAAAACCATCTGGCAACCACCTATCTATGGTTGATGAGTTATTATGAAAAAAAAAAAGTAAAGCATAAAGTAATGGAGCTCGACAACCTCATCTACCGAAAGCTTGAAGCTACAAGACCTAGGAAAGGGAGTATGTAAACTTAAAAAATTGGATGGCTGGCCTAAACTAAAAAGCGTAGATTGATGAAAATCTAAAAGCATATTTTAAGTTGAGCAGAAAGATTTCATTTTGTTTGCTATCACAAATTATATATAAACACATTCAACTCGTGCACTATAAGTGATATAAGGACTCTTAATGCACCGAGACCTCACCACATTCACGACCGAACTTCCCAAAAACTTAAAAACCTGAGCTCTTTAAAAGTTGACAGATTCTATTTAACATCTAAGCAACTTCCTAAAACCTTAAAAAAACCAAGCTCTTCATCTTGAAGGGGTAACCTTGTTTATGGTCTCCAACCCAAGATTTAAGTTACTCCTTATGTCTAAAAGGCAAGCTCTTTAGCTCAAATGGATAACCTCATCGATAGAAATCGGTCCAACATCTGAACAACTACCTAAAACCTAATAAATCGAGCTCTTTAGCTCAAAAAGTTAACCTCATCAATGAATTTAGTCTAACATCTCCCTACACCTAAAAATTGAGTTCTTTAGCTCGAATAAGCAAGCTCATCGATGGACTCCAATTTAACATCTAAGTCACTCCTTAAAACCTAAAAGATCGAGTTCTTTAGCTCGAACATGTAACCTCATCGATGGACTTCAGTCCAACATTTGAGTGAGTTCTTAAACAAAAAGTCTGAGCACTTCAGCTGAAAAAAAAAAAAAAAAAACCTTATTGATGGACTTTGATTGGATAAATAATTATGCCTACAAATTGAAGATCAACATCTCAAAGCAATATACTTAAACATCCATACAAGATAAATTAGTGATGGGAACACATATATAACATAATGAGCAAACCAATCACATGGTATTAAAGCCAGCAAAGATATATAGTCACTCATATAAAAATGTGTTAGCATATAAATGACAAAAGACAATTTTCCAAAACACTTAAGCTTCGTGCCTAAATAGGAGCAAAATACACTTCCTGAGGAATGGGGCCCTTCCTTAGTAGGCTAATCCAACTAGACAACATGAACAGGTTCTTGCATGCCTTTAACACTGGCAGGAGCCTTGCTAGGAAGAGCCAAAGCTAGATGAGCAAGAACCTTTACATCAAAGGGTGCCATTTGCAACATGTGGTCCGAAGGAGGATCTTCCTCATGTTCCTTGAACTTAACAGTGTTCTCTTCCTTCGCATGAACTCTAAATGGTTCCATTAACATAGATCAAGGTCATGGTAAATACCCCTATCTCACCCATTAGAGTCAAACTCATCACTATTCTCGCTTTGGCTTGCTTGTCCTTAAAGACCTCGTTGGCCTATTAATCTTCCAACACTTTATTAGCCATAGTCTTTAGGATGATCTCCCATTCTCATACCAGGCGTTGGCCTATTCTCAGTTATTTATTATGTTCTCCAGCTTACTATAATGCTTGCCTTCCTAAACACTCTGTTACTCTTCTATGTGCTTCACCTTGACCTGTGCATCTCCTAAAGCCGTTGTATCCAAACTCTGACTCTAGATGTTTCACTTGATCATTTAAACCCTTGGTGTTGTACTTGAGGCTCCAAGCCTGAGATTTAGCGTGCTAATATTGCTCTTCTAAGGCTCTCAACTTCTTCACCCTTAGTACTTTTACCTCAATCTTTTGTTGATGTCCGAAGCACTTATCTTATAATTTGTAACTTCTCTTTATTAATCTTTTATCTCTGCATATGAAATTGAGTACCTAATCAGTCTTTACCTCCTTTACCTCTACTACAAAAAGGACTAGAGTTGCAAAAATCGTAGTCTACCTTATTATCAGTTTCAGTGACTCCCTGCCACCTCTCTATAGCTATAATAAAATTCATTACGTACTTCCATAAGAAAGCAATAAATCATTATTATAACAACAGTATAAAGAACAAGAGGGAGAGGACAACACCAAAGATGAACCTCTTAAGTGCTGGCATAAAATTTGTCTTTATATCTCCAATAAAGGATCGAGCATTCCTTTAATCAAAGGACATTGACTTTTGATTGCAACGACTATAGAAACCTAACATCTCCTTCCTCAAGAGCTTGGGATTGACCCATAGTGTAATGGAATGTCATAGTCATCATCTTGAGACTCAACTACTGGCTCTTTCGGTTAGGAGGGAGGAAACTCTACTATAAGGATGTCCTTTGATTGCAGCGACTATAGAAACCTAACATCTGCTTCCTCAAGAGCTTGGGATTGACTCCATAGTGTAATGGAATGTCATAGTCATCTTCTTGAGACTCAACTACTGGCTCTTTCGGTTAGGAGGGAGGAAACTCTACCACAAGGCTCAAGAAAATGCTAATTAGCATCAAGTCCTGTGCAACCTTAGTTGACTCATCCTCAGGCTTCTTGTTTTCCTAGTAGATAACATGCTTAGACCTCCCTGAAGTCTTTTTCTCGAAAACCTACCCCTATCAAAGTGTACCACAAATCACCATAAGGCTTTTCTTCCTGCTTAGATGATCATTGATGACTATAACCTCCTTCATCTTCTCTCGGTAAGCCCTGACATCTTATATTCATCTAAGGGTATGCATGACACCCTCCTTGATTACCAGTCCCTTAGTAGGAGGGATAGAAGCAACAATTACATTAACCTCATCAGCTATCCTCTTAGTGTTTAGGTAACTGTCGCTCTCCTTGTGAAGTTTACAGAAACAAATGGAGGCACTCTTCAACCTGCATAAATAGTGGCATTAGAAACAAAACAAAATGTGGAAGAATATAAACATTTCCACCCATACCAAGCACATAACACACAAAGCTCTTCCCTTGAAAATTTTGTAACGTACAATCACACTCTTATCTCTACGAAACTTCGATTTAGCATGGTAGAGGATTAGTTTCCAATACTTTGTTCCTCCTTCATCTTAAGATATCGTTAAGAAACAATGCCCGTACATTGTAATGATGAAAGCATCAAGTAAACTACTATTTACCCAATTCATAAGTATAGTGATCTCATTGATCATTTCTTAATCATTGGGACCTAATCTCCTTATGTCATCTTGATGCATGAGCAAAATCCACCACATCCAAAACTTAAGCTACTCTAAAGACTTTAAGATCAAAAACTTACTTTTCCATCCCTTTACATAAGAATTTAGGCCATTGTAAATTTTATGGCTGAGATGAGCAGTTAAATAAAACCAACTCCTCTCCAAAATTTTAACTCAAAAAGCAACAATTGAAGCTAATACACAATGCCTCTAATGCTACGAGTAACCTCCAAGAATTTGATGACAAAAGAAAATGACGAACTTCAAAATAGTTGAAGTAATCCTTCTATAGGTCGAAAAGGGAGATGCAACCAAAATGAAAAAGAAAAATTAACATAAAAAAAAATTGGTTCCCATGAAGAAAAGGACCAAATCTAACCTAATCTTAAGTAGAGACAAACAAGGTGTACTCTTTTCCTTTAATTTACTTACCATTCATGTAGCCCTAAACCCTCTGTATGATTGATGGCTTCTGTATAAACATATTTTGTCGGCTTTCTTCTCCCCACCATTAGGATGAATATATCGAAGAAGGAACCTAATAACCTTGACCAATGCCACAATGTTTGTATGTGTTCATGGGTTTGAAGGGGGGCAATCCTTCATGAATGCTTATATGACACTTTAGAACTATCATTTACAAGTTTAAACTTGTGGAGCTTTAATCAAAATTTCAATTGTGCTTCAACCATAATTAATTGACGTCATAAGTGTCACGCCCGAGGGGTACCCTAAACGTGGCAGTCCGCCGTACACAATACTAAAGCCTAAGAATGACTACCTTAGTCACGCAAAGGCTTCCATATCATGTACAAGGCGTACATCGCAACCAAGGGAACGCATCGGAGTAGCGCAATTTCTATTGATAATAAATAAGTAACAGGCAACAAAGAGAATATTATATCATAGATCATAAACATATTGCATTGCAATTCTTAGGGTATGTCCATCTATTATCTTCAAATAAATATACGTCCTAATCATATAGGTTAGCACATGTAAAGAACCTTAAAAATTTCCTCATCGTATGATTCCATATCTTAATCATCCGTCCATGACTTCCTTAATGTCATGATCCTCAAGTTTAATCCACAAATTATCCTGTTTCAACAAATCTATAGGGGTATAAGCTACAAATAGCTTAGTGAAATATTCCTTTTCATTCGCACCACGTTTCAACCAAGTTTATTTATTAATCGTACATATGCTATGCATACATGTACACAATCATGATTACGCGAATTATATAGTCATCGGAAACCATATATAGAACGGATTTACCCCTTCGTATCAAAGGTTAGGGAATCGGGGTTGAAGGTCCTCGACCTTCTACTGCTAGTCCCAGGTCCTCACCCACAGCGTTTGGTTTGGCTTGGCTCCGAACCTAGAGTCGCTTTCCCCGAGCGATTTGGATTCTCAGAAAGGAACATGGCCCGTGGCACCGTACGATCACAGCCAATCCAACTCTACGCGTAGGAGTAGCAGCCTTCCGAAATAGATGTGACTCAATGGATGCTATGCGTGAACGTTTTAGTTTTCTTAAGCCAAACCTTATTAAGGTTTATTAGGGGCGATCAATCAATTTAGCAACAATAAACAATCATACAAGTAAATAAACAAAATTATTTAAGCAATCAGATCGAAGTTGCGATATTCTTAATTCTCAATTCACGCATAAACATAGAATCATATATATACGCATAATCCCGAAATCCCCAAACATATTCGTTTTTATCTTTTCTTAGTATACTAATGCTACTATATTACAAGCACAAGCAAGGTAACGAAATTATAAGGAATAACTCACTCGTCCATTTCGCTATCTTCTTAGTCGTAGTAATCCTCGGGTAGGGTATTCTCGTATCCTTCATCACCTAGACAAAAGAAATTCTCGGGATAAGTCTTTCATGAATTTCTATTCTTGAAGATTCTAAACTTCTCTTAAAATCGAGGTAAAATCGTATAAGAAGAAATTCCAACTTAAAATGGCCATAACTCGCTCATTTTAACTTGGAATTTCGCATATGATATACCGTTTTCTACCTATTCGAAAAGTTGTATCCATTTCTAAACTTATCTCGGTCATAAAAGGTCATTTGGGTTCCGAAAACGTCAGGTACAGATTTAAAACGAATATTACCAAACTTTTGCAAATTGTTTTCTAACCCAACTTTATTTAAGGAAAACTCTTTTGTAACAATATACATATATATATATATATATTTGATAAATACTTTGGATATATAGGTAAGCTCACTTTATATGCAAAATTTCTAATGGTAGTGTCTCAACAATTCTTTTCATAAAACAATTCTTTTTAAAGTGTTAAAACTTATTTTGATAAATTTCTTTTCAAGTATTTGGAAGAAACTTTATATTTTTATTATAAATGAGTACATCCTTGTTTTATTTCCTTCAGCCTTTTCCAAACAAGCAAATTTTCCTTTAACCCTAGTCTTTTATAAATTTCATTTCTAGTGATAAAAGGTTAATTTATCAAAAACATATTAAGTTGTCGATAACCTTTTCATAATTGTTTATTTAAGATGATCTTAGAAAATGAGTCTTGTTTTCTTATATTCCTTTTTAAAATATAAGCTTTACTTTCCAAAACTATCTCTTTTGAAAAGAATCATCTTCTATTGATAAAATCCATTATTGTCTAATCTATATATATTCTTTTGAAAATGAGTTCCTTCTTTTTAGAAATTTGAAAATCATTATTTTTCCTAAGTGGGTTCATTACCTTATGAATTTATCTTAACTTTGAGAAGTAGTTTGTTTTCTTAGTTGTATTTCGAAGTTTAAAAGAGTTTAAATCTTGAGCTTTTTGTAAAGACTTTTAATATTATATTACTAAAAGCTTATGTTAACATAATATACAAAGAAAATATTTATTTCTTATGATTCCTTGAAAATCTATCTTTGTTATTCATGAAAACGTTGAGAAAACTCCATTTCTATGTTGTTGATAATAACTTCATGATTTTGTGATAAATCATATGATTGAAAACTTAGCTTTGAGTTCATTTAAAACAAAATTCTATTTTTTTTTTTATTAATTGAGACATTAACATTACGTAAATGCAAGTATCATGAGCATATAAAATAATAAGAACATAAGAAAATACTAAAAATAATTAATGAGCAAGAAATTAAAATATCAAGCATTGGGAACCTTAGCTTCATCAAGGAATCCCGATCAAGTATTGGAGCCTTAGCTTTATCAAGGCATCCCGGGGCTAAGAATAGACTAGTCCCGAAAGATTAAAGAAAATAAATAAAAGATTGTTTTGACTTGATATGGACAAGTCTAAGACTAGAAAGACTAGTCTTAAAATACTAAGAAAGCAAGTAAATAAATTGCATTCATAAAGTAAATAAATAACAAGATCAAAATATAAAACAAGTAATAAATGAGAAGGTATAAATATGCATGAAGGTAATTCCATGAACAAGAACCAAACATGATCTTAAGGTGGTTGTCTTTAGTTTTTCAACCTAAGAAACAACATCAAAATCATATAAGGTTACTTGACATGGGAAAAAAATGAAATATGAGTTCTTCATTACCTAAATGGGTAAGAAGAAAAGAAGGATTGCTTTCTTGAAGGTTTTTGGTAGTGGTTAGAAATGAGGCTTGAAAAGAAACTTATTTTGGTAGACGAAGAGAGTTTCTTCTTACAAGAAGAGAGTTCTTGTAAGAATATGGAGAGGAGTGTTTTGGAGAGAATTTTGCATAAATTCTCTACTTAAGAAAGGTGTGAAGAAATGAGAAGGGGAGAGGTGATATTTATAGGAAAAGAGAAGAGGAATTAAGAGTGATTTAAATAATTGAAAAAGAAAATAAAAAGAGAGGGAAAAGAGAGAGTGATTGGATGACAACATGAAGGGGGAGAGAGAAAAGTACAATTATGATTAATTTTTGTGTAAGAGAAGTGATATTTTGTAAGAAAGGTATGAGTAGATTTTTATGGGAAAAAAAAATGTGAATAGTGTGAATTGTGTCATTTGTAAGAGTGATTAGATATAAAGTAGAGAGAGTGAATAGTAATGAATAGTAGAAAGTACTTTGAATAGTAGACTAGATAATTAAAGTACCGGTAGTAATAAAAATACGCGTAATAATGCGATATCTGTAATTTTTAGCCACCGAAAAATTCTAAAACTGATATTTTTGGAATCCTTGTATTTTTACGAGTCTATTGGTGTAAACAGAATATTTTTAATATTCCAAGATCCGGGACACGCTTTTCGAGAACCGATCCCGTTTGGGTTCGAAGGTCACTCGAAATTCACGAATCTAATATTTTTATGTTATCCTATGTTATTACGAACTATTCTAGGTCATTAACTTAATTTTGTTTTCTAGGATTTGAAAACGCGGGATTGCCGGATCTTAAACACTAGGGTTCATTATAGGCTTGTTGATTTTTAGGGTTCCGTTTTTATTTCTGTTTTCGTCGAGATATTCGTAAGATCGTATAATTTTCGAGTCTTGATCATTTTAGAATTTTTAGCTCGAAAATTTATATTTTATTTTATTTTTGATTATTTAATAGTTTTTAGTTCTCGGAATTGTTTAACCTAGTCTAGGTTTATGAGTTGACTCAGTTTGACTTTTGTGGAAAATTTGGATTTTGTGATTCTAAAATTTCACTGAAGGTTTTAGGATTTTATCATCTCGTTGTTAAGCGGTATTTGTTCTTATTGTTTCGATTCGCGTTTTAGGAATTGGGTAGATTATTTAATTTGCGTATGGACGTTGATTATACAGGTAATTGGACTTTATATTTTCTTTCAAGGATTCTTGTTTTTCTCGAGACTAAGAAATCTCGTTTTTGGTTTTATTTGGAATTAAGTTTTAACTATTTCCGGTGTTTGACTTGGTCTAGATTTTGGCTTTTATCTTGAGTCGATTTTCGGGATTTAAATTTTGATACTTAGACTTCTAGGATTATTTTATAAGAATTATGAAAATTTTCGGGGGTTTATAATAAGTGTGTAAGCTTTGAAAATGATTACAAATAGATGAAAACAATGAAGACCTCAAGAATACAAAAGTAGCAACAATTTGAAAAATTGATTGAACTTTGGCTATTTTTATACGTGAGGTGATGTAGTTGTTCTAAGAGAGCACAACTAATGGACAATCACATTCCTTAAACTCCAATCATGTCCATGTAACAATTTATTAATTTTGATAAGAAACGATGTAATAAAAGAAATTATCTAGCGCACGTCATGTCAGCAAACCTCAATGCAACACTTATTTGTATACAAGGTAATTGTTGAAATTCAAAAGGCAAGACAAAGGTAGATTTCCCAATCAATAGATGCACCAACATTGGCAAAACAAAACATTTCCATGCACCTCAACGCCTTTCGAAACATACCTACACACCTCTACTACCTATAAAGACCTCGCAATTGGTGACTTCATTGAAGTTTAATCAGGTTGGCTCCAAGCACAAGCCTCAACATGGCCAATCAAATTGCTACTCTTATAAAGTTTTCCCCTTATATGAACTCTTAGGTGTACCTCTCCACTGCACGAGGGGTGAAGCTCTATTGATCTCGTTGGTTAAATAGTGCGGTAATAAGATTAGCTATAGTAGAACACATATAACAACATCTCGAAATATGAAAATGTACTGAATAAGTGGCATAGAAGAATACGAGTGAACGAACTGTTTATTTTATTAATAAGAATCAAAGCACATTAATAAGATAAACCTTTTGACCAAAAATGCATTTACTATTACAAAAAATGAAACAACTACAGCTTGAGCATGTCACTAAAGATCTAGGCTACACCTTATGAGCTTGACTACATCTACATTTTATCCACCTAACCAAAGCAAGATAGGAAGCAAAAGTGAAAAAGACACGAGTTCTAAGTGTCTTGCTGCACAATGTACTTAGAGAATCCCAGACAAGTGAAGATGCTATACAGCTCAAGCTCTCATTCCTTCATCCAGTTGTGTCCTTAAGGTGTTTCCAACATTTTACGATAGAGGAAAGAGCAGTGAAGGAGGAAGAGCAAGAGCTACATTAGTGTCCGCCCTTTAATTGCCGACCCT
This sequence comes from Combretum micranthum, assembly GCA_024138025.1. NCBI lineage: Eukaryota > Viridiplantae > Streptophyta > Magnoliopsida > Myrtales > Combretaceae > Combretum > Combretum micranthum. The sequence continues at coordinate 57,973 of JAMXBD010004032.1, read as the reverse complement.
CCATAATTCCCCCATCTACCTTAAATAAGGGGAAGACCTAAAGATTGAGTGGTGATTACGTGGTAAAGGCATCGACTTCTTTAGCTTTTAGGTCCTCGAGTGACTTTGGATAGGTCCCAAAGTACACTTGCATTCCTAAGCTCATCTGCCCTTAACGCAAGATTAAAGGAGCTATAGGAGTGGTCTCTATATGCCTCCATTCTCTGGAACTATAAATCAGCTACCCTTAGGTAATGGAATAAGCTATGTAAGTAACTTGTCCCCTGCCACCAACAGCCTTGGCATGAGTCTTATTCTTTAAATCTAATAGTATGACACTTACAGAGACCTTCGAAAGTTGCCATCATCATCATTGCCCCATAAGTCAATCATTGTTGCCTAAACCAAAAGGAGGTTAGACTACCTTAGCCCAAGAACTTTTAGAGTATTAGAGTCTTCAAATGGGAAATGAAAATCTTAAGGAGCAAGAGTCACTGAAGCCCCTATTTATAGTACATTGGAAGATAGAAAGTCAGGATTTCATAAATCATGTTAAATTAAATATCATTTAAAGCATTTGAACAAGAAATCCTAGGAGACAAGATGATTCTTGTTTCCAAAGAAATCAAAGTAGCGGTGTATATTAGATTGGTGCTAGGTTTTTATTCTAATTGTTTTCCAAAAATTACACACATGGCATCGAGATGTGATTTACCTATTCTAGCATACATTCTGCATTTAAAATGTGTTGTGAAACACATCCCTCATGATGGGATTTCACTATCCCTAACTGAGCCTTTAAACTGAAGAGTCTCGCATTAAGAGCAAAAAAAGTCATGGTTAGCTAAAGTAATCACATTCTGCCATGCCTTTGGCTCACTTCCTCGCCTCTACATGAAACAACTTGGAACTCGAATGCCCAAACTAGTACGACTTGGTAAAATTATATCACATCTAGCAACAAGTCTAGGCTGATTGGTTTACCTTAGCATGGGTACCTATTGTCATGCCCCAAAGGGTACTCTAAACATAACAGTCCGCCGCATACTATATGAGACTTAGGAATCATTACCATTGTCATTCAGAAGTCTAGAATTAGATGCAAGGCATTCCTTTACGACAATAGAATACTTGCGCAATTGGAGATAGATAGTTTAATTTGATAGAAGAAGCATAAAAATGCAAACCACAGATATTCAGAATCATTTACAAAAACGAAGGGGCATTCTCCCGCAAAAGAACAATAAGTCCAGGTAATAGTTTTTGACATCAACTCGAGCATTTAAGGTTTCCTATGGAAGTCTATAGAAAAGCTAAACATAAACTTCTAAGGGGAACTCATATTCTTGCTTTACCTAAGTTAGCCAATTCTTGGGTCACAACCATAGATAAGAAAACTGCAACAAAAAGAAGCTGTGGGGGTATAACCTATGCTAGCTTAGTGAGCAAACACTTCCAGAACTTACTATCCAACAATTTCATACAATCAAGTTAATATAAGCATCCATATGAAATGGAACAACAACATGGGCATACAAGGCATATGATCAATCGGAAATCATATGTTGAATGGATTTATACCCTCCATTCAGGGTTAACGGATTAACGAATCATGTGGTACTACTTTAAATTTACTACTCCGTTTTATGGTTCACGGGCAACCCATCAACCGTACCATTTTATAGCTCACGAGCAATCCATTTCATTCATACCGTTTATAGATCATGGCCAACCAACATGATTAATGCATCATCCCCAACGTGAAGTGATTATGTCTATATTACTTATTAACCCGAATAATTATTAATACAATTTTATAGGTGAACAGACAATTTGCAAACAATCATAATCATGGCATATGGACATTCATCAATTAATCATCCGGTTTCGATATAATTATCACGTTTTTCTCAATACACCAAGGAAGCATACATATTCCCATAATCACCCATCATGCATTTCCATTTTTATCTTAGCCTATCATTCTAATGCAACTACAAATTACAAGTACAATGCAGAATCGTAAATAGGAAGTATGACTCACTCGGCCATGATCTTCGGTCTCTATTCATAATAGTCTGGGGGCAAAGAATCCTCCGATTTGAAATCACCTAAACAAAAGAAATACCTAAATGAGTATTTCAAACCATAACTAATTCCAATTTATCAAATAAAAACTTTCAAGTTCGTAATTTTCGTGGTTAGTGGAAATTCCAACTTAAAATAGCCATAACTTAGTTATTTTAACTCGAAATTTCGCAAATAAGCAGTCGATTTCTATCTACTTTGAAAGATCTATCTAATTCTAATTTTATTCCTAAGTTTTGAAAACTTTTAGGTGTCGAAAAGTTCGGATCAGGTCTAGTTAGTAGGTAAAAATCATGTTTCCGAAATTGTTTTGTGAAAGCTTACATTGTTTCTACCATATATATTAAATGTACTTGCAATATCCACAAGTTAGTATCATGAATGGCATGTTATGAGCTATCTATGTGTATGTTCTTGATGATATTTGGTTAAAATGAATTTTTAGATAAATCTCACTTGAGAAAACTTCAAGAATACTTGATTTAGGAAAACTAGTTTTGCTTCTTGAAAAATCATCTTTATTTTTACTAAAATAAAGCCTTGATGACCTATATTCGTAAAACTCTCATTATTTTAAGAAATTTATTCATTTAGGAGTTAGAAAATAGATATTTAAGTGGGGGTCTTGCTTAGTTACGAATTTGTAAGAATTGTTGGTGATGAAAATAGAGTTTGATTTATGTGTTGAAACTTTTCCTTTATTTTAGAAATATTCTTTGATAAAATCCATTTGTTCTTTTCTCAATTAAATCCTTACTATACCTATTCCCAAAGGCTTCTATTTCTCAATTAAAATCCTTATTTTGGAGTTTGAAAATAGGTGTTAAAATATGGCTCCTTTCCAAATCCGAATTTTTGTTAATTTGTTTTGAGGTTATTTCTTGGGTAAAACTCATTTGATCGTTCTAAAATTAAGTCATAATCAAACCAATTCCCTAAGGCTTCCATTTTTTTAACAAAACTCTTATTTGGGGGTTGGAAAATAGGTGTTTATATATCAACTCCTCCTAGTTATGAATTTTATGTTCTTGTTGGAGTTGAGATAATGTTCTAACTTAACAATTGTAAACTTTTCTTATTTTGAAAATATCTCTTAGTAAAACTAGATCTAACTCATCAAAATCATTCCTTTATGATACCTATTCCGTAAGCGTTTCATATTTTAGATAAAATCTTCATTTTGGAGTTGGAAAATAATATTCAAAATGGGTGACTTTTTAAATATGAATTTAAAAATTTGTATTTGATGGAAACAAAAATAGATCTTGAGCTTTTGGCAACATCCTCATTAATAACATCATACTACAAGTATTTATTCTCATAAAAAAAAATTTATGACATTTATATACTCAAAACAAAATAGGAGTATAATGACATTTATCTTATGGATACAAATGCAAGCTTGGAAGCCTTAGATCATATTCAAGGCTTCCCAAGACTAGAAAGACTAGTCTCAAAAGCTAGATTAGTATGATGATGTTGTTAGATGCATGTAATGCAAGGTAAACCATTATGGTGATAAGGTTAGTAGCAGGATATGTCAATAAAAATATCAACAAGAATATATATAGCATTAATATAGCAAGAACATAGCAAAACAACTTAAATAAGGAGATCCACAGCATTGTGATGGCATGAACATCATGTTCAAATGTTTTCACATCCCTTGCATAAAGCTTGTGGAGATTTTAGTGGAATTACACATGTATGATCTTACCATTGCATGTTTTATTTGAGGTAGGATTTAGATCTATTACCTATTAAGTGTTTGAAACAATAAAACTTGAAGAAAATTTGTGTGTGTGTGTGTGTGGAGAGGGAGGGGCTTACGGCAACAATGAGAGGGAGAGAGTTGCGAGAAAAAAAAATTCAAAAAGTTTGATTTAGTGAAAAAGAAAGAAAGTGTAAAGTGAAAGGCATAAGGGGGTTTATATAGAAAATGGAATTAGGATTTGTGGGGGAAAGGGGTTCACGCCGGTTTTGAGCTAGGAGGAGAGAGAAAGGAAGTGTATTGTTGTGTAAGTTTCAAAATTTAATTAAGTAACTTTACTAATAAAATTGTATTGGAAAAATAAATTGTAAGAAATAGGATATAAGGACATAAAAATAGTTGTAAGGATGTACAAATTGGATATGGTTGTTGTACTTGATGAATAGTAATGATTGGAAATAAATTAAATTAGACAATTAAATTACCAGTAGTAATGAAAATATGATAAAAGGACTATAACTGTAATTTTTATAAACCGAAAAATTCTTATAATTATTTTTATATTTGAATTTCTTATTAAATTTCAGTTCTAAAGAGTCATGCGAAATATTTTTCTATTTTTGAGTCTTAGGACCGGTTTTCGAAAACAGATCTCGATCAGGTTCGAAACGGATGAATTTCTCCGTAATCTGATCTTTTATGTTTCGATATATTATTTAGGACTATATTCTAAAGCTAACTCATTTTTATTATTCTAGGGTTTTGTTCTTGGTATTACCGACTTAGAGTTCTTAGGTTCTAAACTAGCCCTAAGGTATTCTTTTAAGGTTTCGTTTCTATTCCGATTTCTAAAACCGAGTTTGGTTTGCTAAGAAAATGGGGCTTACACCTATTATAACCATTTGCACAGTATCTCTACCTAAAAGGGAACCATGTAACTTGCTTGCACGACTTGAATTCTAAAGTGTATCCCTAACAACACATCATACAAGTCGGGCATCAACTTATTTAAACCATCTATACTCTCCTTGTTGACCTTTCTTTGAAGAGAATGGGAAGAAGGGAAGGGCATAGTGTTGATATGTAATTTTGATCATTAGCCTCCTATGTCTAGTCCAACTTCTCCATGATACCAGTTGAATTATTTAGATTATGGGTTAGTTCTAGGAGAAGTCTACAAGGTTAGGTTGAGCTATCTTGCTCGACAATAACTTAACAACCTCTTATTGTTTTGTAGTTTACTATTATGGTCACTTAAATACTTTAGTTAAGTAAACTGCTCCATGATTGTCTCGGGCGTATATAGTAGGCTCCTAAAAGGTTTTCTAATAAATAAAAGTGCACTTACCTAATCCTCTTGTGTATACTTTCCTAAACAAATTGAAAAAACTTTCTTATTTGTGTCATTCTACCTTCCCAATCAATGAAGAGCTTACTACTATAGATATACCCAAGCCAATTGAAGTGGCGATATTCACTCTCCATACTCTCCAATCATCTTACTATTGGATTATTCTTGTCCACTTATCAACTAAATAATCAAACTAGCCTCATCAGCAACTCTCGATACCCTTTGATCGTTTTCTATCTTGTAGACCTTGAATTAACGGATCAAAGGCTTATTAAGCTTAAAGAGTGTAAATCACAATTCTGTAGATTGATATATCTCCACTAGTGAAAATTTGCTTCGAAAGAATTTAATGATTGAGGTTTAATTTGAATTGACATTTAGATGGACTCCAATGCAATAATTAAGATCTAAGATAATATCTAACCTTATAAATGTAGAGCGAACAAATAGAAACTCACTGTAATCATAAGCACAAGACTAAGTGATAATTTAAAATGTCCTAATTAGAAAATAATTGAATACATGTAATTAAAAAACAACTATCCCCTAAATTTAACCTAAATTAGATATTCTAGTATGATTATGAAAAGAAAATCCAATGTCGAACACATAAGAGAAAGGACCCCTTTAAGTGGTCAGCCACTCTATTTAATGTTCCTAAAATAGGTCATTAGCCCCCAAAACAAGTTAACCACCTTACTTAGCTACGTTATCCAATTACCCCACAAAACATCTAGTTAACTACCATCTTGCTTGAATCAAATAACCCTTTCCCCATTCTATAAATTTGTTAACCCCTCATAGCTAAATAAAATGACATATAGGTACTTGAAATGAGAAGGATTAAGAAACCTTAATTCATTAAGCAAACAAATAATAAGATAAAAAATAATACAAGGCCAATAACATGGCCTCTGATATTATATTACGAACATAAGGGAATGTAGGATAAGGATGAAAAACTATGGCTTAGGTTAGTGATTTATGTATGTTTATAGTTTATGCATATTAGAAGTAGTTTATAACTTGACTAATTGTTAAATTATTAGTTGTTGCTTGTTCCTTAAGAAGGAAACTTTAGTTTGCAAAAACCTTTGAAAACTATAGATTGACACTCTTAAAATTGACTTTAAGAACCTACACCACACTTTAAAAAATTTGACTGTTGGGATTTGCACTTTAAAAAACTAACTTCAAGAACCTATACCACACTTTTGGAAACTGACTCTGGGATTCATTGGTATGTAGATTTATAGTCTACAGTTTCATAAATTGACTCAATGGTGCATTATAAGTTGACACTTTTAAAAAGCAGCTCTCCTAAGTGCCCTTATGGATCTATACTTTTGGAAAACGTCTCTCCTAGATGCATTTTAGAGTTCATGTTTTCAAGATTTATTTCCATAGGCGTGGTTTGAATGTCTTATGTTTTGTATTCAATTTAATAAATTATATTAAATTAAAATGTGACATGTTGTATGACCACTTGTTACTTTAGACATTAAATATGCTTATGGTGTAGCATGCGCATCATATGGGTATGCATGGTAGTTATTGCTCGTTGAGCTTTGTTCACTTATTTGAGGAACTCTTTTTCTTCTTCTTCTTCTTCTTTCTTTTCTTTTTTTTTTTTTTTTTGTAGGTAAATATCATATAGGTGTGAAGAAAACAAGAGAGTATGGGAATGTGTCTTATATGTCTTATGGGAGCATGTGTTAGGCGATGACATTCTTTTTGCTTGGGTATCGTAGTATGTATTAATTTTGTTCCTTTTCTCCTTATAAAATGATAACATTTGATTAGTAAGAACATATTATTAAAATTGCAGGTTCACTTATATAATTCTATGGATTTATGATTTTTGTGAGGGTTTTCTTAGTTAAAACGAATGTAAAAATTTTCTGTGTAAACTCTTAGTGAAAATATGATTTTAATTGTAGGATTTTATAAGTTTACAATCTTATTAGTTCTATTCAATTTTATAATTTTATACATTCCAATTAGGTAAACTACTAGAATGTATCAACACTTGGGGATAAGTTCATTTAAGGTATAAACATTTTTAGTAGTTAAAAAGAGGTATAAGCATTTTATAAAATGAATCTAATGAGATATTAATATTTTACAAACTTCGTTTGAGGTATCAACGTTCAAATTGGTTTTTAATTAACTTTCTTTAATTTTCCATAATGGTCAAATATTAATACGTTATTTGACTCACTTTGTGAAATATTGATTTCTATTTTTAACTACTTTGTGAAATATTGATTTCTATTTTTAACTACTCGAAATGTTGATTTCTTAAATGAATTTACAAACACCCCCTTCCCTTAAAAAAAATTGATTCATCTTTTTAACAACTCAAAATGTTAATATCTTAAATGAACTTATCCCAAGCATTGATATCTTTTAACGTAATTTATTCCATTCTGAGTTTAGGTAGAATTGCAAGTTGGATAGCTATGGGTGAGGATGCAATGGAGTCCATATCATACTAACAATAGAAGCATTGTTTAGTTGTCACTTCTACATCTATCACCATTATTACCATTACTATCATCTATCTTTATGGTGGTACTAATGATTATGCAATGGGGTTATTGCTAGTGATGTGCCCTAGGCCTTATGGTTTTGTGTCATGTGAATATTTATCATCTTTATATTATGAGCCATTTCCTTTTATCGAGGTTTATTATTGGCCTTTTTACCTTGATAAAATAATTCCATGAGTGAACTTGCTATTACTTATGTCATTGAAGTATGTGACTTTAATAGTAAAACCATAAAAGAAAAATAGCTTCATTCTAAATTATCCCTAATCATTCATTATATGGAATAATAATGAATTAAGATTAGTATGTAGGCTGGATGATGGTCACGTTTTACTGATCATGAATATAAGATATCATTTCAGCACATAAATACATGTAAAAGTACATTGTATTGGAATGACCAATTATGAGAATACTATATGGATCAATATGATAAGTATTTCTCATTGCAGTGTTATTTAAGTCCTTTGACCTGATGACACCATGGATTCCTACATAGCAAGCTCCGTGTTTTAATTCAGTTCTTTGTCACATTTGATTGAGTGATTGTAAGACTGTTCTTGGATATGGAATAAGCTATGTGGAGGAATGTGAGTGTTCGTGAAGGAATTTGTCCCTCTCATTTAATTGAGAGAGATATCTTTTTGGGCCCCTTGTTGAGCAAGACTGAGAAATGCATGGCCGTGCTTAAATGAATTGATTAAGAGTTATCAATATCATTTGTTTAAATCAGTCAAACTCTAGATTCAAGAAATAAGTGATTAATCAATATAAGTGTGTATTGATCCATACCTATGATTAATCATAAGATATCATGTGACAAAGGGACTGAATAACTGACTGTTAATAGGTAAAGTTGGATCACTGATTTTCACTTAATTTGGGTAGGCATAATGTCTTGCTAGAGACCAATTATGTCTTGTAGGCCTTAAAAAGATATTTAAAGGCTACTGCTAACATTGAGTGTACCTACAGGGTCACACACAAAAGAACGAATAAAATATATTATGGGTTTATAATTAAACCTATAGGAATTATTATATATTTATTATTCTTAAATAGTTTAAGAATAATAAATGATTATTACATATAATTAATATTTAATGAAATAATGTATTTTGTTAAATATTAAATCAATATCTCATCATATTTATCTTCTAGGGTTTCCTATATGTCTATATATATAGATCTATAGATAGCCTTTAGGTCAGACTCTTTGACATCACATTAGACGGTAGAGAAATTCTGCAAACCTAAAAAGAGAGAAAAAGAAAGAAAAATAATTCCAACACGAATTGGATTCGTGTTCTTGAGTGCTAGCACACACTCGTTCGCATGTGGATACCGTAGAGGATGCTTGTGACACTGTAGCGTCTGTCGATCCACATCAGGAGTTATACGAAATTCAAAAAGGAGGTTAGTTTTTCGAATTGCATGTCTTTTATGTTATACATTTGTTGAATGCATGGATCCGCAAATCGGGAATTTAAGGTGCAAAATAAAAATGAAAATAAAACGTTTTCCGCTGCACATCCATGTTTTTTATCGTTAAATTCCAACAGTTATTAGTGGTCATGGTGTAACAATCATGGTGGTAAAGCTAATGTAAGAGTCGAGTAGTGAAATGGGTTAATAGTTATAATGATAGTGGTGATGACAATGATGTAGTGATGGTGACATGACTTTGGCAAGAGTGCTAGAGATGAAGTGTTAAAGTGGGGTGGCGGTAAGTCAATTGTAATAGGTCGGTAAATGTTAGTGGTGATGCAATGGATTCAGTAATAATGACGGTAGTGGCAATGGTAGGTGGCAGTATTAAAATAGCTTTTTTATGGAGTTGGAAGTAATAATGGTGGTGATACAATAAATGTGTGAAGGTGATGGTAATGACAGTGATATTTTAGGGGAACAAGAATTATTAGTAATGGATAACAGGACAAGTTGACAAGGTAGTATAATTTTGGTGAGAATGAAACTTTAACAAAATTTTAATGCATTATCTTAGTTAAATGGTATTACCTAAAGCTTCTTTATAGAAGGTAATAATTATTACTTGTAGAAAACATTAGACAAATCACAGTAGGAGTAATTTGAAGCTTTATTTTTTAGTGAAAGACTAAACTTACTAATAAGTGTTAAGAAAAAAATGCTTATTGAGGCAAAATGTTTTAGGTTCTATTGGTTGATAATGGTGATTAATGTGAAGAAATTGATACTTATTTGTTAAAATTTCGGTTTCAGGGGTTCAACATTTGAGCTTAAGGAAAGGGATTGAAATAATTTTAATAGTTTTAGTGAAGATTTGAAGGAGTTTTTGAGATGTTGAAGCTAAGACAAGTCATGACATGGACGTATTACAAGTTGTGTTTGCCTAGATTTTTCATGGAAATTTAATTAAGCCTAAGAATGAGTTTAAACAAAACTATGTTTGAAGTTGTATATCACATAGAAGTAAAACATAACATGAAACATGACTTGTGTTTGAAGTCATGTTTGTCTTGGGAAGTTGACGAAATGGATAACACAAGCATGAGAACAAACTAATATTCAGTTTCATGTTAAGAAGATTCATGAAGTTATTCTTTAAGATTTGGTTAAACACATGTTCGAACATGGTCATGTTAGTACCTGTGTTGACTAAATCCTTGCTTTAAAACAAACAACATCCTCCACTCATTTGGAGTAGAACTTTCACGAAATTGAGAGATTTGTAAAGAAAGAAGATGGCTGAAGGTCGCAAGATCGATCAAATCAAAGGGGGTTTTTCATGATTTTCATATTAATTGTGATTTGATTGATAGATCTACGAAGTAGTAGATTATTTTATCTAGACTGAGATGAATTCAGATTATTACGTAAATTGGATTGCTTTTAATTAAATGATTATTAGTTTTCAATTGATCCAATTATAGGTTTTTATTGTTTTCTTTTTCAATTGATAGTTTTGAAGTATTGATTTTCGAATAGATTTTATACTAGTTGATTGAGAAATTGCTAGTTTGAATAGATTTACACGATTGGAGAAATTTTCATGTAATCTTAGAGAAAGAATAACATAAATCTTTTGTACTAGGTTAAAACTTTGATAGAGATTAAACCTAATAGTGAATTTATTTATCTTAATGTAACTCTAAGTTTCCATTGGTTAAGAAGAGATCCTAGTTGATTAACTTAGAATAAGAGAATAGTAATCTTGAGAGATATTAATTCAATCAAGGAATTACACATTTCAAGAAAAATAATATAATCATTGAAGGAAATAGGGAGTTATATAAGAGAGTTAGTGAGGATTCCAAGTCTAAGTAGTCTTGTAAGTACATTTTTTTTAAAAATAAGGAATTATCATAGTCAACTCTAAAGTTACATGAGAAGCAAATGCTAATTTTATTTTATTATAAATCATAAAGAAAAAAATAAGAATAATTAAGAATTTAAAAACGTGCTCTTAACATTTTGTAATGACAATCAATTACATTCTTTTCAACATCACTAGGTTCAGTAAAATCCATTGTACCAAAAGAATGTTAAGGATAATATTTTTTATATAGTAGAATATTGAGCAAAATAGAAGACTTAGAACCAAAAGCAGCCATTTGTTATCTTCATACATTAGATATACCTGGATGAAGAAGTGTAAAATGTCTATATAAAGCTTTCATTTTTGCCCCTAGATCACAATGAATGATCCCATAAACTTTTCTATTTTACCCAAGTTCACAATTCAATGTCTATTTTATGCCAATTTGATGCATTAAATAGTCCACATGCTAACAATTGGGGATCATTACACATATTCACTCTTACCTATTTACATGTTAGTATCTTCCTTAATTTTTATCTACCTTACATGTCCTCAACAGTCCTAGCAAGCAAATATCATTCCCTATTTACATGCTAATATGTCAAAAGAACCTTATGGACTTTTACGATAGTTTAAGGATGTAGTCTTTGAGGACTTATATCATATTTTGACTCAGAGGGTTTATTCTACACCTGCAACTAGTCTATTTTACAAGCACCATATGACTAGATGTCTCATTCCATATCATAGAATCAGTTTTACTCTTACAAGGACCATTAAGACAAAAGTAATTTAATTCAAGATGAATAAATACAATTAAATGTTAACAACTTATATAGGAAATGAATCAATTCACTTAAGTTATTTTAATAACTGGTTATATCATTTTATTATTCATCTTGAGGCAAGTTTGATGGATCTTTTGGTTTTTGAGGATTACTACAACTTGTAGCAATAATGGCAAAATGATTATCTTCAATAATTATCTCTTGATTTGTGTTTACCACTAGTAGTGCTTTAAGTTGAAAGTCATATAGTACATGGGCATTTGGTTTTTGAATGTGATTAAATGATTTGAATTTCATGGAAAATCACCATAACAAAGAAAAAAGAAGCAGAATGATGTTTTTAAAATTATGTTATATTTATTGTGTCTGTTGTGTATGTTGATCACCATATAAATGACCTTAACAATTTTGTAATTAAATTTTAAAATGGTTATTCATAGCATGCTTTCCATTCTTTTTCACCATCATGATTACATGACGGCAGTCCTACTATGTCTTATGAAAATTAAACTAAGCAATTAAGGGGATCATCATGTATATAATGGAGTTTGATTGTTTTTATTTGTTTTAATCCATGTACATCAAGAGTTGTTATAGTTAAAGAGATTACAATTCATTCTCTTGGGATGTCATAGTTAGTAGTCGGGAGAAAAAATACTCTTATAGTGTATCATTAATCATAGTAACAAAGGATCTCACTTTAGGAGAATTCATTAAGTTAGGCGACCAGATTCTAATGGAACTATGGCATCCTTAACCCATGGTCTTAAGAGGGATTACTATACCTTCGACTTCACATTGGTTACTAAAATATCACATGTGATGTCGCATTTCAAATTATCATTTCTGCATTGCTTATGGTTGATAACTTGTTGGTAATGTCTAAAAGGTGATTTGAGTGATGCTTCACCAAGTTGGGTGTACCTTACACTTATGTAGTCATTCATTCTTGCCGAGTCTTTTCTAAACCTATCCTAGTAGAATGGAGCCTATGGTGTGGATTGTGAACCAATAACTGGGTGTTTGGGTACTTGTCTAGAGAGACTTTTCTAAGAAAAGAACTAAACTATTCTAACTATTCTAATGAATTTAATAAATCTTCTTTTAGAAGAAATTGTACTATTATATTTGGACTAATTCCTTTAAACAATAGCATAGTTGAAGTATGTCATAAGAGTATTTTTTTGTAAAATCTTTAGTTATGTTTCACTACATCTTATTCGCATTAAATTTTTTATTGAGTAAATTGTATTAATGATGCCATGTGTTCTATAGAAATTTTTTGAATAATAACAATAATTATTGCTTAGATTCTTATTGGTATGGTAGATTGTTAAAACACGGTATCTTGAGGGCATAATAAACATAGAGCATCCCTTACCAATAAGGCTACTCCTCCACTACCAAAATCAACCTACACGTCTAAACTGAAGCTTGGTATTAATATAAAGTAACTCTACTCTTTGTATGCTCTATTCTTTTGTTGATAATATAGTCTCTATTTTCTATAGTCCTATATTGACTTAGAGCATCAAAGTACCTATGCTAATGTCACACTTAACACCTCTTAGCTTATGTTTGTGTAGGCTTACCCTATTTAAGTTGCTAGAGGACCCATAAAGCACCAAATGTTTTAAATACCTTGTAGTTATTCACTGCTTATAAATACGAGATTTAAAACAAAAACATATATGTATCCTTAAACTTTTAAGTTCAATGATCTATCATATTTTCAAGATCAAAAGTCTCTAGTATTCAAGTTGTTCTTGCTTAGAGATCAAGAATTGCAAAGTTGATGTACTCGGGCTCCTTTACGTAGTGCACAAATATATGGATCCATTGAGATTATTTGTTCCTCTCTTTATCTCTCTTTAATTCATCTCACTTACTTCAATATATAAAATCTACATTAACATGAAAATTATTGTGCTTTAAACATGTCAGTTATATATATGCACCGATGATCTATATGTCAAAAATATAGTCATTAAACCATGATGTATTTTAAAATTTGAAACTAACATAGAAGTCAAGTTCCCTTTTATTTTTCATACTTTCATTTCTAGGGTTTAGTTTACTTAATTAAAGTTGAAAATATGAGCTATAGGAAAGTAAAACCTATTAAAGTGAAGAAAATTAAAAAAAAAAAAAAAAACTACGAGTCAATGTCGTAGTTTACACCTCAACTTTATGCATTTTTATAATTTATACACCTGAAGTTTTAAATTGTCAATTTGTACACCTAATTAGATATTTAGTTGCTCTTACTTATATTTATCTCTTTTTGCTAACTACTATTATCTCTATCATCATGAACAATCAATTATAATTCAACTTGTATAATGTCTTATTTTGTATTACATACTAATGCTAAGTCATATTACCACATAGCCATAAAGTCTGCACCATCAATAGACAACAAAGAGATAAGATATAAATTGTAGGAATTAAACATTTAATCAAGTATAACAATTTAAAACTTTAGGTGTGCAATTACAAAAATTTATAAAGTTTAGATTAAACTATGGAGTCGTCCCACCATCTACTTGAAATCCATGTTGTCAAACTTAGGCTAGAGTTTGACCCAAAAATTAAAAAGGGGTCAATGATAGAGAGTATCAAACATAGGTTGAACCGAGGTTAATAAAAGTTTAAAAATATTTAATGTTCTATTGACGAAGTAATAAAATTGTCTATCTGATTGATATTTGAAAATTGCTAACCTTCTTCTTTTTTTATCAATGTTGCTCCTTGGTTCTAGGTTGAATCTTTTAATAAATTAGTGCATTCTTTCACAATAAAAAACAAAAGATGGTTATTTGGACATTTTAGAAAATTGAGTTGGGTCTTATAAGAATTAGGTTAGACTAATTAGGTCTTAAGTCTTCCTATTCAATAGTTAAGTCGGGGGTACAACTCAAATTGCTTTTATGGTTAGGTAAAGTTGAATTAGGATTGATTAGTTAAGACAACCTGTGTTTGACAACACTTCCTAAAATTGTTTGCGAGGAAGAATGCATGAATTTAATTGGGAAGATAATTGAAGAATTTCTAAGTAAATATATTAATTTTTAAGATCATTGAAAAAAAAAACTAGTTTTAGGCACTTTTTTTTTTGCCACATAGTTTTAGGCACTTTAATATTGTATATTACGATTAAAATTAGTGCCTTAATTATGTATATCATGCACTCAATATGCTATTCAAAGATACATGAGAGAAAGAGATGATTTCTTTTATAGTAGGGAAAAAAAAAATGAAGACTGAACTCCAGTGCCTGATTTCTGTCATAACATCTTGATTCGACAATAGTCATATGTATAGGTTTTTCTCCAAAATTCGAATACTCCTATTTGTAAACATTGTAAGCTTTGTTGTAATAGCAATTCAATTATAGTCTTATTTCTTTCATAAAATTATTACAGCATTTAGTTGACCATAATAGCGATGTTATAAGGAATTCCTATAAAAAAAAAATAAATAGCAATTAATTACCCAAATTTTTCCACTAAAAAATTATTTAAATTTATGAATAACAATTAATACCAAAATAGATTATGTTTCAAAACATTTTCATCTAATTGAAAAATTAGCAAATAAAAATCTTATTATAGTTGTATTCTATTTTTTAGGATTAGTAATTCCATTATAGTTTTTATTTATTTAGTGAAGTGAAATATTTAATCTTGTCCATGAGTATTTTTTTCTTTTCAAATCCATCTCAATATTATTTACTTGATACTTCCTGATAAAGTAGGTAAAAGGGAATAGATGAAGTTACAGCGGCAGGAGGGAAGAATCGATATGATGTCTTAGGGGCCAGAAGGATCTGCTTAAAGATCCTGTGCAAAATTTGGTCCTCAGTGAACTGACAATCCCCACTTTTCTTCTTCGTTTAGGTTTTATTTAAAAAGCTTCTCTTTTTTAATTTTATTTTTCCCTTCTGGAAACTAAAGTTGTTGCTCATAAATATGGAAATTTTAAAAAGAGAGCGGACGAATATTAATAGGAGATGCTTTTTAAAATTGATAAGATAAAGTCTTTGGGGTTAAAAAATGGTTTAACCAAAGTGAAAATTATAAGTATATATTTTTATATTTAATTTTTTTTCATCAAATTTTTTATCTTTAAAATTGTATTTTGTAAGGGCGAGGGGAGAAATCCATTATAAAGGGTACCCACCCATATTCTACTTGATTGGCTAGGATCGGGATGAGTATTAAAGATCATAAAGTAGAGTATATGTATATATTTCTTCAAACTTGCTTTTATTAAGATATGGTATGAAGTCTTCATACCATGTATCCATCATGAAACCTATATTTATTAGTATCTAAAAGTATTAGCTATCAATTTTTTAAATGGTATAGGCTACGAATATTGTTTGGTATAAAAAATTAACCCATTTTTACTAGCAAAATATTGGTAGTCGAAATAGTCATTAAATGGTAACAAGTAATGAGATTTGGTATCTAAAGTCATTGCTATTGGCTACCACATATGATTCGGTAGCAAAAAATTCAAGCCTCTTGGTAGTTAGATGTATTATAATATGGTAGCCAATGATAACTTTTGGTAGCTAAAAAATGATGCTATTAATTACTAATTATTAGAATATTCTAATATATAGAGAATACATATTTTAAGGAATTTGCATTCACTTTATTAAAATTATAAAATAGTACTATCGAATAAAAAAATAATAAGATTTTTTTTTTCGGTTATGCATGTTTTGGAGGAAAAAACCCTAAAGAAAGTGCTAGCTAAAGGACCTCTTTTATTTTACCTCTTCTCCCGTATCATTATTCCTAATCTTCTTACTTTACTTTATCTATTTCTTTTCCCAATTTTTAACTCTAATTTGCTATAATTTTTAAACTAAAACAATACAAAAAGGTATAACCACTAATTTTACTCTTTAATTTTGTATATTTCTTATAAAAATATCTATGAAACATGGGTGAAGAAATTTTAGTTAAAGGAATTGAGTAATCATTTTATTTCATGTTTTCGACTTGTTATTCTATAGATGATGTTACTCTTATTTTTTATGTAAAGATATTTTAACTTTTACACATAAAAAATTTTTGTCATCCTAGAATTTGTGGTATTAAGAAATTGTATTATAAATTTCTTTCCATATATTGTTTATATATGGTGAATATATATATATATATATAATGGTTTTTTCACATTATAAAAAATTGTGTACATTAATTTAAACTTAAAATTTAAGAAGGAAAGAAAAAATTTAGTGGTTTCATAAAAGAAATTATAGGTTATATATGATATTCTATACCTTGTATATTTTGTTACAAGGTAGAGTATGTGAAGCTTCGAATATGAAGAAAAACAGAGTAAACTAAGAGGAAGAAAGAGTAGTCGAAAGAGAGAAAGGAAAAATTAGTTATGAGTTTGTTACAGGTTCATAATATATATACAGAGACTAATATATCTAGCACCTATCAAATAATGACACGTGTACAATTAGAAGCTAAATATATATCTTCATATCGCCCCCTCAAGTTGGAGCTTCTTGCAAGCCCAACTTGGACCTTAAAGAGGTGAAGTGAGCGGTGCGTAAACATTTGGTAAGAACATCTGCTACTTGCTGTGAAGAGGAAATATGTTGGGGAAGAAGGAAACCTGAACGAACAAAATCACGAACAAAATGGACATCAATGTCTATGTGCTTTGTTCGACCATGCATACATGGATTTTGAGCAATCAACAAGGTGGATTTATTATCACAATACAAACGAATTGGAAAAGCAACAGAAACATAGAGATCCCTTAAGAGATACGAAATCCACAGAAGTTCTTTAGTGCAAACAGCAAGAGCACGATATTCAGCCTCAGTTGTGGATGTAGAAACAGTAGGTTGCTTCTTTGTCTTCCATGAGATTAAAGCATTACCTAAGAACACACAATAACCGGAGACAGACTTGCGATCACGAGAACAAGATCCCCAATCAGAATCAGAGAAACCCGAGAGATGCAAGTTGTTAGAAGATGAGTAAAATAATCCCTGAGTAAAATAATCCCAGAGCAGCAGAACCTTTCAAGTAACGCAACAAGTGAAACAAAGCTTTCAAATGAACTATGCAAGGAGAAGACAAATACTGACTGAGCTTGTGCACAGCAAATGAAATATCAGGTCTTGTCATGGTAATGTAAAGCAATTTGCCAAGTAAACGTCGATAATAAGAAGGATGAAGAAGCTGTTGACTGGTAGATTGATCAAGATCAAAGCTTGAAGGCAAAGGAAGATCAACTGATTTAGCTCCTGTTAAACCAGCATCTTGCAACACATCCAATATGAATTTGCGTTGATGAACAAGGATGCCAGAATCAGTACGACACAGTTCAAGGCCAAGAAAAAATCTAGCAAAACCAAGGTCCTTAATTGTGAATTTATCATGAAGTTTATGTTTGACCACGGAAATAAAATTGAAATCAGACCCTGTGATTAACATATCATCCACGTAGAGGAGTATATAAACACGACCAGAAGATCCATCATATGTAAACAATGAAGAATCATGAGAAGATTGAACAAAACCAAGGGATAAAATGAATGTGGAAATTTCAATATTCCATTGGCGTGAAGCTTGCTTTAAACCATACAAGGACTTACGCAATCGACACACTTGAGTGGACGTAGCCTTGACATAACCTTCAAGTGGAATCATGTACACCTCTTCATCAAGATATCCATGCAAGAAAGCATTATTTACATCAATTTGATGTAAATCCCATTTGTTTGCAGCTGCAAGAGCAAATAAAATGCGCACAGAATCCAATTTTGCAACAGGGGAAAATGTATCATGATAGTCTTCCCCTTCAATTTGATTGAATCCCTTTGCAACAAGGCGAGCTTTGTAACGCTCTATAGTCCCATCTAGTCTATATTTAATTCGATAGACCCACTTACAGCCAATAGCTTTCTTGCCTTGGGGTAAACTAGTTAGTTCCCAAGTATTATTACACTCTAAAGCATCCAATTCCTTTTGCATAGCATCTAGCCACACTTGTGATTTAGATGCTTCAGAATAATTGTGAGGTTCTTGGACACTTAAAACTTTAGCTAAAGAGGCAACAAAGTCAACAGGATAAGCATTTAAGGCATGTATATCAAACAGAGGATATAAACTAGAATTGTGTATGAAAGAAGAAGAAGAATGACCTGGAGATATGGAAGCAGCTGCAGCAAAAGAATGTGAATGTGCTATATGTACAAAATCTTGTAACCATCGTGGCTGATTTCTATGAAAAGGAATTCTATGAAATTTAGCCTCTTGGCAAATATCAAAAATGAAATTTGTATAGTCACTTGGCTTACAAATATTCAAATGACAAAGTTTTGAAACTGAACTATGTCCCATTCTAGCATGTAACAAGGTTGAATCAACAGCAGCCTGTGAAGTAACATCCTTATCACTACTACTCAAACAGTGATTTCCGCTTAAACCATCAGTGATTTTAGCAACAGCTCCAAAGTCATTTTCCTTTAAGTCTAGTACATATAGTCCATTCACTTCTTTAGCTTTAGCTATAACCATATCAGTTGTTAGGTCCTGCACATAACACAAAGATTTTTCAAAGACAGCAATGCAATTGTGTTGTGATAAAAGACTATGGATAAACATCAAGTTGTGTGTGAAAGATAGAACAAAGTAGACATTTTTTAGGATGAATGTTTGATTAATACGAACAGAACCTGCCTGAGATACTACAACAAAGGATCCATTTGGCATTTTAATTTTGACACAAGGATCTAAAGAATATAGGTCAAACAAAGTGTTTAAGAATGGTGTCATATGATTGGTAGCTCCAGTATCTAGTATCCAAGATTTCTCAAAATTATTAAGAACATTAAAACAAAAATGTGGAGTACCTGCAAAGTGAATATCCTCTGTATTAACCTGATTAGCTTGTGCCATGTGTGTTGTTCCTTTGCTTTTCATCAAACGCATAACTTCCTTACACATTTCTTGTAACATATTGTGATCAATATCTGATGAAGCAGAATTCTCATTCGTATATTGATCAAAAGGAGTACCATAAGTACTCTTATCCTTGTCTCTATTAAAACTATCAGCCTCATTAACAAAACAATTATGTACAGTAGCATCCCGCTTCCCTTTCATAATTCTTTTGCCTTTAAACCAATCTGGATATCCAACCAATTGAAAACAATTCTCTATGGAGTGTCCATCAACCTTACAATGCTGACAAGTAACACGAGATTTTCCTTTCCTTTTATCCAAAAACACAGGCTTATTACGAGCAGTAAAGGCAACCATATCAGTACTTGGATTAATCAACGATGTTACCTGACGTTGCTTTTCAATTTGCTGTACAAGATAAAAAGCCTTATTTATAGAAGGAAGCGGATCCGTGGATAAAATTTGATTTCGAACTCCTTCATAAGCCTCATTTAATCCATGAGAAACTGTATGAGTTTACTGGTAGATTCAAAATCAACAATTCTTTCTTTCAAATTACAATTACAGTAATTCATTCTTCCACACGAACACTGCGGATATGCATGTAACTGAGATAATTCATCCCAAACACTCTTGAGCTTATTATAATAAGCTCCTACACTTAGATTCATTTGCTTCAAATTAGAAATTTCATATTGAAGCTGGAACAAAGAGGACCATTAGAGATAGCATATTGTTCAGCAATTTCATCCCATAGATGCTTTGCAGATTCAGCATAAAGGAAATTTTGCGATAATTCTGGTATCATCGAGTTATTTATCCAACATCTAACCATATGATCTGATCTAATCCAACGCACATAATCTATTGAATTTTCAGAAGGTTTAACAACTGATCCATCTATGAATCCAATCTTCATTTTAGCACTAATCCCAATTTAACAGATCGACTCCATGCTAAGTAATTGTTTCCGTTAAAAATTAGGTTTCCAATCACCATGTTAGGATTATCAGATCCAGAGAGAACAACGGATCAGAAATTGACGCATCAACAATTACTGAACCAGATTGAACAGCCGAAGGAGACGACATTATACTGATTTAAAGAACAACTAGGTTTTCGAATCGTACCTGAGTTGCTCTGATACCATGTGAAGCTTCGAATATGAAGAAAAACAGAGTAAACTAAGAGGAAGAAAGAGTAGTCGAAAGAGAGAAAGGAAAAATTAGTTATGAGTTTGTTACAGGTTCATAATATATATACAGAGACTAATATATCTAGCACCTATCAAATAATGACACGTGTACAATTAGAAGCTAAATATATATCTTCATAGAGTAGATTCTTAGTGTAAAATTTTGTACCATATTGTTTACAAAGATAAAGCTTCATAATTTTCTACCATATATGCTCATGCCTATTATTTAGATCTAAATCTTTTTAAAATTGTATATTTACACTCCTAAATGACCATTTACCATAGAATAATGAAAAATATTGAAAAGAAAACCCTAAACGCAAGACAGAATTGATCATGTAGGAGCCTAAATATATATAAATATATCTGTATATTTTTATGATTTGACATCTAAACATACAATTATAAAAGAAATTGAAAAAAATTAAAGGGCTGACAGAGCAGATAAAACAAGAATAAAAGGATGTTCTAGCAATTTACTATTAGATAAAACCACTCATGCATCATGGGATATTGTCCTATTGCCTCATCGACGTGAGATGGGCGCACGTTTTACTACCTCCTTGTGCCCTTGTCTGATTACCATTCTTGCCTCCTCGAGAAAATGAAATACGATGACAATAATCAAATTAAAAAAAAAAAAAAGAATTATAAAAATACCATCACCATATTGAATTTAGGAGAGATGATACAAAAATTATACATATCGCACTTAGGCGTTGTGGTACGGTGATGTACTGGAAATACTTTGATGGCTATCTCACTTTGCAATGATGATGTAGTAATATACCAATTAACTATCATAGCAGATGATGTATCATATTTTGAATCAGTGATACCATTCTCTTTATAGTTATCTATCCAGCATAGATGATACAAAGGTGTATCACTCCTCACAAATGCGATGCATATAATGGCGATACAAAGGTATATTGCATATTTGATGTGTTATACAGATATATCCTAGTATTGCATGTCCAACATGCGATATATGGTTAGTATTTATATAATATATTTTTTTATCAAATTTTGTATTTATGTAATTTTTAAAAATTAGTGGCTAAATAATAAATAATCCTAAATGTGTTTGTATATTTTTTAAGATTTGACATCTAAACATACAATTATAAAGAAAAAAATAAAAAATTGATGAATTTACAAATTATCCCTTCAAATTTTTATCAAGGTACACGTACGAATTCACCTCCTCAATTTTTAATGTAGTAAGAAATCTCAATTAAAGCGAGCTTTCATTACTGACGGTTTCAATTTTTGAGTTTTTGAAACCACCAACATTAATTATAGGCCGCCAATTTTTATTTTCAGCATTAATTATCAGTTACACTATTTATTTGTATTTATTGTATTTATTATTTGCCTTTTTAGATCTTCCCTTTTAGATTCCCTTACGTAATTGTATAAATAGGCCTTTAAGCTTGTCTTGTTAATTAGAACATTTGATATACTTTTAAATCCTATTGAGAGAGTTTTCCCTGTGAATTTGCGATTGTTTAGCAATTATGTGATTAAGTTTACGTTTCGAGATTTACTCATTGAGTGTTATCTGTTTATCCACGCAAACTCAAAATCAGATTGGTATTAGAGCGGGAAAGATTCTTGTAGAGATATCAAGAAACGGCAGTTCAGGATATGGTCATGTTCCGGATGTTGTTAGGGATGTGGAATGTCACGTCTTGGAGGGTACCCTAAACGTGGCAGTCCGCTGCACATAATCTTTAAGCTAATGAATGACAATCTTAGTCACATGGAAGCTTCGATATCACGTGCAAGACGTGCTTCCAAGATTGTAGGAGACTCAAAGGGGTATTACGTTTAAGCAGATAATAAAAGCATGCAAGAACTTATAAAGGTAAACATGTAATAATCATTAAGATAAAAGTTTCTTACAACTTCTTAGGGGCATTCCCCCATACTAAAAGCCTTGCTTAAACTAAGCTATCTTAAAAAGATACATGAAAAAGTCTACTATAGAGATTTCTATTAGAAGTCTGCACAAAAAACTAAAATATGTAAACTTCTTCCAAAAACTCCTAATAATTTTGGCTCGTACTTGACAAAAGGGGCTCCTTGGTGCTAACCATAGGTAATGAAACTGTAACAAAAGGGTATAAGCAAAACTAGCTTAGTAAGATAACTTCCTCCTTCAAAGCATTTCCATAGAACATACAAGTATTTAGACAATCATATGAGAATGCATCAATCATATGAGCAAACAAAATACACACGATTAACTGGAAACCATGTAGCATGGATTTTACATCCTCCATGGGGGGTTAGGTGATTACCGGCCATATGACCATCAATGATTGTAGACTTACCGGCTTCTGCTTGCCCATGTAGACTTTTCGACTCTTTCTAGCTATAGACTTTCTGGCTCCTACTAGCCACACTACGACTCCTTGTTTCTCCACATGAAGAATAGTAGTGAAAAATAAATGTGACTCACAATATGTTATGCATGAATTGATATTGGTTTATTCAATTATTATTGATTTCAAGTTAAAGGTGACTAAAACAATATTCATCATACCTATTACAAGAAAACATAAATTATTTATCAATTCTTCTTTCAATATACTTAGCTTTTATTCAACAACCACATCATTTAATTATGAATCCAATTCAAAACATTTATTCATTTATCTTTTTCCTTACTCTCTAGTGCTACTATTTACAAGCATAATCAAGGAAATGTATTAGTAAGAGATTAACCCACTCCATGTCGATCGCTCCTACTTGAAATAATCTTCCGAGAAGGCGATATTGGTTCCTTCTTCACCTAAACAAGATGAAATACCCAAAATGATTCTTTCATAAAATTTCTTCTTTAAAGATTCTAAATCTATCTCTAAATTGCAGTAAAATCAGATTGAAGGAAGTTTCAACTTAAAATAGTCATGACTTGCTCAATTTAACTCAGAATTTTGCATATTATATGTCATTTTCTACCTACTTGAAAATATCTATCCATTTCTAAAGTTACTTTTACTATAAAAGGTCATTTGGGTCACGGTTTAGAAGGGTATAGATCTAAAACTAAAATTCTTTTCTTGAAAAACAATATTTTCTAATTCTTCCTTTACTAAGACTTGGTTAAGTAAAACCCAATTATGTATATACTTGAAAAGATTTCCTTATATATATAAATGGACTTATAATTTATGCATGATACTTTAGGTGTTGTCTTATTTAATTAATTTCCTTAAAACAAAATTTTCTAGTGTTTTGGAAATTTTGGATTTGTTAAACTTTATTTTATGTGGTTTAAGTAACTTATAAATTTTTGTTTGATCAAAATCTAATATTCGATATATTGATTCTTTAGTTTATCAAAAGTGAGTTGAAAATAAGGTTTGGTCTTTTTTTGAGGTTATCTGTCAATTTTATTTCTAGAAATTTGTAAAATAGAGTTTTCAAAAGTTTTCTTTAGTAGTACTTGATGAGTTTATTTATTTTCATTTTCCTTGTAAGTTGATTTTTCTTGAAAACTCATTTAGATTTTGGTTTGGTAAAAATAGTATCAAGTTATTATGAAGATTTCTTTTGTCATTTGAAAAGGAAAAATCTTTAGACTTTGAAGAAACTTCTTCTATTATTAGTTTGAAATTTCATGATGAGTTTATATAAACCTTTAAAAGAAATTTATTTGAAAATATTTTTCTAGGCCTTTGGGAAAAACATTTATCTAGTGATAAAATTTTATTCCTTCATAAAAAAGATTCATTTTTATTTGGACAACAACTTATTAGCCATGCATGAATATGATCATGTAGTTTATAAAAGCTAAAAATATCACAAGATAAGATAGCAAAGAATATAAGAAATAAATGATTGGCAAGTATTGGGAGCCTTAATTTCTTCAAGGCTAAATGGGAGTAAGAATAGACTAGTCTCAAAAGAAAAAGAAAATTGTTTTGACTTGATGAGGACAAGTCTAAGACTAGAAAGACTAGTCTTAAAACAATTTGAAAGTAAATAATTGCAATAACAAGTGAGCTTATATGCTCTAAAAGATATATAACTACATAGATATATTTAGTTAGATATAGATATGAACAACATAAAGGAAAATAGATTTATGAACACGAACAAAGTATGAGCATATTGTTGCTTTCTTAACTTCCATGGGTCTATAAAACACACACTATGCTCATACTAAGAAAATAAACATAAGGAAAGCTTAAGAGTATTACCTATAAAAGAATAAAACTAAAGAAACTTTAAGAGAGCTTTTGGAGAGATTTTGAGAGAGTAATGGTAGTGTATGAAAGGTGTTAAGGTCATGAAAGGAATAAGTGGTATTTATAGGAAAAAGTAGAGGGTAAATTGTGTTAATAAAATAAATGAAAAATAAAATAGATTGATTGAAAAAGGGAAGGGGCCGGCGCAAATTTGAGAGGGGGAGAGAGAGAGAAATTTTTTTTTTTTTGTATTTTTGTTAATGAAAAGTAAGATGTGAGAGATGAGAGGTTGTATTGGAAATGAAAATTGTAAGAAAATAGGCGTATGGTTGTAAGGAAAAATAGAGATAGATGAATAGTATAGAATAGTAATGAATAGTGTGATGTAAAGTAGATATGACAAATAAGGTATTGGTAGTAAGAAAATACGCATATAATTGCGATATCTGACATTTTTAGTTATCGAAAAATTATGAAACTTATATTTTTAAAACCTTATATTTTTACAAGTATAACGATAAATTCGGAATATTTTTACTATTCAAGCCCCGGACACACTTTTTGAAAATTGTATCCGATCAGGCTCAAAACGAATTGCGGTTTAACTAATATGATATTTTTAAGCTTTCTCATGTTATTACGAACTATTCTACATATTAATCTCTTACTTACTCACTTAGGGTTACGAACACGGGTTTGCCGGACTTAAACGATTGCGTCTGACTAGGGTTTTGCTAACTTTAGGGTTATCGGTTAACCTTTAATTAGGATTTAAGCTTAACCGATCGTAAAACTTTGAAGGTTTACATGGCAGCCTTGTGAGTCAAAGTACAGGATCAAAGAGCGGTGTTAGGTGACATAGATAAGAGATTCCAGCATTTTGAATAGCGCCTTGATGTCCTTGTTATGCAATTTGGCGATGGGACTGGATGGTAACAGAGATAAGAATGTTGGTAGGAGACAACCAAGGGTAGCAGATGCACGCAGTGATCCCTTCAACAGACCTGTAGCTGCGAATCGTAGGTTACAGGTATTTGATGATGACTCAGAGGAAGAAGATGATATCTTGTTAGAAGAAGAACAACCCTGTAGGGGAGGCAGTTATGGTGGTAGGGACAAGAAAGATAACTATAGGATTGTTTATGAAGATCGAGGTGACTTCAAATTAAAGGTTGATATTCCTAGTTTTAACGAGAATCTAAATATTGAAGATTTTATTAACTGGATAGCTGATATTGATCGGTGCTTCGAGTACATAGAGATTCTTGAGGGGAAGAGAGTAAAATCAGTTGCGTGCCGTTTGAAAGGAGGCGCTTCTGCCTGGTGGGAGAGACTGCAAAGTAGGAGATATAGAGAAGGTAATCAGCCGGTGAGGACATGGTACCGAATGAAACAACTATTGTAGCAAGATTTTCTACCCCCACATTATAAGCAAATCCTGTTCCAACAAAATAAGAGATGTCGCCGGGGGTTAAGGACAATTCATGATTATACCGCAAACTTTATGCGATTCGCGGACAGGAATGATTTGCAAGAAAGCGAAGGCCAACAAGTAGCGAGATATTTAGAAGGTTTGAAACCTCAGATCCGTGATCGAATCGGGATCTATGTACTAGTACCTTGAATGAGGCTAAAAACATGGCTATTAAAGCGGAATTGATTTTACAAGAGAAAAACAGTCGATTTGATAGCAGTAAGCGTTATGGGGGTGACAATTCTAGTAGAATATCTATTGAGAAAACTAAAACTACTCAAGAGATACAAGGGGGTACTGTTGAGCAGAAAGAGGATAAATCAGCAGGGAAGAAAGTGGTGGAATCAAAGGAGGTGTAGAAGCAAACCAATCCTTATGCAAAATCCATATTAAGTAATGTTATTGATATAATCAACCAAGACATCAATCTAATGAGTGCCTGAATAGAAAGGAAGTAAATATAGAGGAGAGAGATGAGGAGGATGGGATTTATTGTGAACTTAACGAAGGGGATGAATATGAGGAATATGATGAAGATGGTGATGGAACTTATGTGATCATGAAGTTAATGCTGGCACCTAAGGAGGAGGAGGAGAACCAATGACATCAGTTGTTTCATACCAGGTATACGATTGATGGTCGTGTTTTTGATCTGACTGCAGACAGTGGCAGTTGCGAGAATATCATAGGAAGAGCGGTAGTTTAGGCCTTAAATTTACCGATTGAGAAGCATCTAAACCCTTATGTTATTGGGTGGATCAAAGCAAGAGAGAAGATTGGGGTTAAAGAGCTTTGTAAGGTACCTTTCTCCATCGGGAAATATAAGGATGAAGTCTATTGTGATGTGGTGGACATGGATGCCTATCACCTTTTGTTTGGTAGGCCTTGGCAGTTCAACATCAATGCCCAATATGGAGGCAGAGAGAAGATGTACAGGTTGGAGAGAGATGGAGTGAAGTATACCCTTCTCCCATTGAAACAGATGAACAATTCCAAAGCTTCTAAAGCGAAAGGGTGATTGTTCTTGACTATTGCTCATTTTGAGAAGATGGAAGATGCCATGAGGTGGTCCCGAATAGTACATGCTTTGATTGTGAAGGAGATGTTGACGGTTGGTGAAGAAGCAAAGGTTAAAGAAGTGCCGGAAGGTGTTAGAGGGTTGTTAGAGGAATTCAATGATGTATTGTGGAATGATTTATCGGATGGATTGCCTCCTATTAGAGACATATAGCACCACATTAACCTAATTCGTGGTGTAAGTTTGCCAAATATACCTCACTATGGGATGAGCTCGAAGGAGAGTGAAATTTTGCAGGAGAAAGTTCAGGAATTGCTTTGGAAGGGGTTCATAAAGGAAAGCATGAGTCCTTGTGCTGTACCAGCCTAGTTAATACCCAAGAAAGATGGTAGCTGGAGGATGTGCGTAGATAATAGAGTGATCAATAAAATTACCATCGGGTATAAGTTCCCGTTCCTTAGATTAGAGGACATGCTTGATAGGTTGAGCGGAGCTATGATATTTTCGAAGATTGATCTGAGGAGCGGGGATCACCAAATTAGGATTATACCATAAGATGAATGGAAGACGGCTTTCAAGACCAAGGAAGGCCTTTATGAATGGCTACTCAAGCCCTTTGGGTTGAGCAAGCTTTGAACACTTTCATGCATGTCATGAACCAGGTATTGAAACTTTTCATTGGTCGTTTCGTTGTTGTTTATTTTGATGACATCCTGATATATAGCGAGTTTGAGGGGGAGCATATTTTGCATTTGAGGGAAGTGTTGACAGCTTTGTAGGAGAGTAAATTGTATGTGAATATGAAGAAGTGCTTATTTATGACTAGGAAGTTGCTATTCTTAGGCTTTGTTATAAGTGGTGATGGAATTCGGGTGGATGAGGATAAGATGAAGGCGACTAAAGAGTGGCCAATCCCTAAGTTATTTATTAAACTGTGAAGCTTCCTTGGCTTAGCTAGTTCTTATAGGAGGTTCACTCGACATTTTAGCACGGTTGCAGCTCCTTTAACTGAGTGCTTGAAAAAGGGTAAATTCTAATGGAATGAGGAAGCTGAGAGTAGTTTTGTAGTCCTGAAAGAGAAATTATGTAGTGCATCCGTTTTGCCATTACCGGATTTTAATAAATTGTTTGAGGTAGACTATGATGCAAGCGGGGTTAGAGTTGGGGCTATCTTGTCTCGAGAGAAGAGACATGTTGCCTCTTTCAGTGAGAAGCTGAGTGAATCAAGGTAGAGCTAGTCTACCTATGATAAAGAATTTTATGTTGTTGTGTGTGCCTTGAGAACTTAGGAGCATTACCTGGTAGGCAGGGAGTTTGTATTATATTCAGATTGTGATGCCTTTAAACACTTGAATAGTCAGACCAGGATAGTAAGATATGCATGTCATATGGATTCAGTTCTTACAAAAGTTTCCGTTTAGGTTGAAGCATAAATCTAGGATACAGAATAAAATGGCTAATGCATTAAGTACGAGAGCCAGCTTGCTTGTGACTTTGAGTGATGAGGTAGTAGGATTTGAACACCTGAAGGAATTATATGCAGATGATGTGGATTTCAAGGAGCCTTGGGATAAGTGCGTGAGCATAACCTAGTGGAGATTTTCACATACATGATGGGTATTTGATGCGTGGGAATCAACTTTGTGTGCTTAAATCTTCTCTTAGGGAGAAGTTAGTACGTGATTTACATGGGGAGAGATTGGCTGGTCATCTGGGCAAGACAAAACTATTACAGCAGTCAATGTGAGATTCTATTGGCCCCATTTGAGGAGAGATGTGAGCAAACTGGTGCAACGCTGTTATGTGTGTCAAATAGTGAAGGGACAGTCCCAAAACACTGGCTTATATATGCCACTGCCTGTTCTAAAGAACATCTGGGAAGACTTGTCTACAGATTTTATAGTGGTTTTGCCCCGTACTTAATGATGCATGGATTTTGTTTTTGTTGTTATTGATAGGTTTTCCAAGATGGCCCATTTTCTCCCTTGCAGGAAGGTAGCTGATGCTCAAGCAATAGCAAAGTTGTATTTTTCAGAGGTAGCAAGTTTTTGAGTCACTTCTGGAAAACTTTGTGGCAGATGTTCAATTCATCCTTGAACTATAGCAGTACAATGCACCCACAAATGGATGGATAGATAGAGGTCATCAACAAAACCTTAGGTAACCTGACTAGAAGCATTTGTGGAGATAAGCTCATGCAGTGGGACGTTGCATTGGCTAAGGCAAAGTTTGCCTACAATAGTACGATTCACAGGACAACAGGGAAATCCCTTTTCTTTGTGGTGTATAAGAAGACTCCCCGACATGTTTTGGATCTAATTAAACTTCCTAAGAGTTCTAAATTTAGTACTGCAGCAAAGAATATGGCAGAACACTAGAAATCTGTGATAGCTAAGGTCCAAGAGAAGATTGAGTAGTCCAATACTAAGTATAAAAATGCAATTGACAAACATCGCCGGAAAATGAGTCTTTGAGGTTAGTGAACAGGTGATGGTGTTCTTAAGGAGAGAAAAATTCTTAGTTGGCATATAGTAAGTTACAACTGAAGAAACCGCCAACATAAATTTTAGGCTACCTGTTTATTTTTAGTATTAATTGTCGGTTACATGATTGATTTGCATTTATTGTATTTATTATTTGTCTTTTTAGATCTTATCTTTTACAATTCCTCATGTAATAGTATAAATATGCCTTTAGGCTTGTTTTATTAATCAGAACATTTGATATACTTTTTAAATCCTATTGAGAGAGTTTTCCCTGTGGATTTATGATTGTTTAGCAATTGTGTAATTAAGTTCACGTTTTGAGATGCACTCGTTGAGTGTTCTCTATTTATCCACTCTAACTTGCTGGGTCAATTTTCAAAGTGAGCTTTTGAATTTCTTAAATTTTCAAAAATTAGCACTGATAAGGATAGTCAACATTTCCTACAAATTGTGGGGGTTAGATCCACACATAAATAAAAGTTTAAGTGGTGAATCTACACATAAGTGAAAGTTTGAGAAGGTATTTTGTAACTTTTTATTTTATTTTAATAAAAAATGTTAAATCTTAATTGTGCTAATTTTGAAAAGTTTAAAGGATTAAAAGAGTCTTTGTGAAAGTTTAGGAAATGAATTCATACTTAACCAAGGTGGTAATTTGTAATTTCCTTAAATATATGTATATAATATTAGAGGGCGGACGGAGCAGATGAACAAGCATAAGACGGTGTTTTAGTATTTTACGCTTGATAAAGCCACTCATGAATTGTGGTATATTGTCCAATTGCCTCATCGACGTGAGATCGGCACACAATCCGATAATTCCTTGGCAAATGTTATCATTCCTGCCTCATCCAGAAAATTAAATACAATGACAATAATCAAAACATGCATGCACATTGTGGTGAATAGTCATAGATGGGGTCTAGAACATGAGCTGAGAAGAGAAGACTGTGCTGTCGGTAGGACTTTTGCAGTGGCCACCAGTGGGGTTAGGGTTAGGGTTAGTTTAGGGTTAGGGTTTAATCCGACAGATGGTGGGGTTGGGGTGAATTTCTCCATTCCCCTCCATCAGGATGGGCACGCGGGGTTTTGGGTTCAGGCTTGGGTTTGAGTAGGCCATCAGATTGTCTCCACCATTCCATCACACGTCCCTGTCACCTCCGAACCTCTTGTCCCTATTTCACAATACCCATTTTCTAAATTCTTCTCTTCTCTACTTCACACCGCCCTGCTACTCTTTGTACGTCGCATCCTCTGACATACCATAATGCCCAATCTGGATGTTATTGTTCTTCTTCTGATTATTGTCCTTGACTCCTTGTGTATCCTTACACGCAGTTTTTTGATTAAAAAATGCTTAATGAAAAGTTTTATTATAATTCATGTAATCAACTTGATTTCATACCATGTAACTAATATTAAAAGGGTAAATTGCATCTATAATTCTTCTAAAATTACACATATTTTCTTCTTTTTTACTCAGAATCTTGAAATGCATTTTGAAAAAGTTTAAGTGTTGGTTTTTTAAAAAACAGATGTATCAATACAATTTACCTCTCATAATAAAATTAGATGCCGACTTTTAAAAATCTAAACATCGATGCAATTTATCTTATTTAAAAATATAAACATTTATTTTTTATAAATTCTTAATAATTATCAGGAGCATTCCCTATTAGGACATTCTTATTTATCAATTTTGGCCTTTTTTTTCCCCGTTGGATCAATGATTCGACCTTTCACTAGTCATTGTCACGTGGACGTACTATATCATCAATTGGTATTCATTGGCCTTCAATTATGTCCCACGTTCTCTTCTACCATGCATTAATTTAGTAACAATGCATGACTTTCATTATGTTTTCCTTTGCCATGATGATGCTATATCGAGAACAATGTCATATATCACACATGCTTGGGCCAATTTAATTGACTTTTATAAAAAGTTAAGTTACCACTTTATATTATGCTCATCGAGCACGATCATTATACTTATTTCAAGCACAAGCAGATTTTTTTGCATGACTTGTGGTGATAGGAGTTCTGACGTCTAAATGGGCCATATATAAAGTTCAATACTATAAATATGAATGTCTCAATTGAATAAATGAATTAAATTTTATTCTTTTTCTCCATAGCTATAAGAATAATATATTCATTTGCCAAATGAAGAAGACGTTTTTTTTTTCATCTTTTTTCCCATCAATTTGATATTCTTTTTTTTTTCCTATTTCGCCCAATGAAGAAGACGTTTTTGTTGTTTTCAAATAAATATTTATCAAGAAATAGATATAGATGAAAAACAAATATTATTTATAAATTAACAATCAAACATATCAGACATAAATAAAATATAGATACAAATAAGAGATAATATATAAATAAAAATCAGACAATTCAAACAGACATAAAGATTATTCCAGTTTTTGACATGGAGTTAGGCATGTTTATACTAGTGAATGGATAGTTTTTATTAAAACAAGTGAACAAAAAAAGGTATTATCCCCCAAAGCAAATTTCTATTCAACAAATATTTTACATGCCACTTTTTGTATTAAAGTTGTAAATGTGATACTACCAAAATGTTGTTGAATAGAGATTGCTAATTGACATTTAAAAAAGATTTAACATAACTTTCAAAAGCATGAAATGCACGTTAAGTTCATCTTGGTCTACTAAAGTGGCATCATCACTAAACGATATATATTAGAAGAGACTATAGTGTGTTTTGGAGAATGACACATAAATGATCCACAATCACTAGAATTGATCAGTTGTTTAATCGAGATATTATGCCTTAATGTGCAACTAAAAGGATGGCTGTTAGACTCGATGGTCGATGCATGTAAGAATAAGAATCAATTCAAGCACTAATTATGCGACCTTTTTGAATTGGTTTAAACATTTGTCTTCCTCTAGGTGTTTTTTATGAGCCTTTTGCATTCCTAATGTAATCCATATTCAGTGGATCAAGCAAAGGTTTTACCATGCACATAAAAATGCTATTATTGCAATTATCTAATACGACTCTGAAAAAGGATTTTGCTTAGTCACTCATGCATATACACTATAGTTTCATGCTTGAATTGTTTTTATGTTTTCGACATTTTAGATTGAGCATATGACTCCATATATATATAGAGAGAGAGAGAGATTAGAAAAATAATTCGATCAGTACAAACTATATATGTACCCTCGTATTTCAGTAGTGATTGGTCAAATGTTTACAATCAATGATCAATATTTTAATAACTAAAAAAAAAAAAAAGGAAAAGCGTCGATGGTTCGATGACATACAATCAATGACTATTACTTTAATGGTTCTATGGCTCAGTATCAATCATCAATACTATAAAAGTTTCAATAAAATCAATAATTTAAAACCAATTGTACACCCTTGAAAGATATTATTTCAATGATTCAAGAAATGATGTCATATATACAGTGATAAATATTATGTCAATATGCCATGTATTGATCCAAACTTTACAACTTATCTCTCTCTCTCTCTCTCCCCCTTTATTAATAACTACAATTATGAACGCGGACCTCAGAATTTCATATAACCAACGCCAACCTCTAAACCTAGCATGCTCAGTTTTTACAAATGCCGTAAAAAGCCACCTAAATCTATTAAATTTAATTTTGGTACGACCTTTTAAATATGATGTACATCATCTCTTCAAGATCAATAATATCCATTAAAATAACAAAAGCATTTAGCCGACACTCACTAAAAATAGCAATAATTTACAAACAATTATTACAGTTATTAATTTGTGACGACAATTCTATTTTTTTTTTTTTTATAAATGCTTATTGTATTTTTTTCTTTCAGATGACCGTAATGTCTAGATACTTTTAGAATTTGCTGTTTTTTTTTTTAAAAAAAAAGGAGGGAGAAGGGGAGCAGAGAATTGACAATATATAAAACTG
The DNA here is from genome assembly GCA_024138025.1 of Combretum micranthum. Classification (NCBI taxonomy): domain Eukaryota; kingdom Viridiplantae; phylum Streptophyta; class Magnoliopsida; order Myrtales; family Combretaceae; genus Combretum; species Combretum micranthum. The sequence goes on along the minus strand of JAMXBD010004032.1, from coordinate 23,940 downwards.
TGGGAACATGTACTGCGATTGTGTGTCCAAAATTTCAAACCACCATAGCGAGTAGTTGTGGTCTGAAATCACTGGGAATACTATAAAAACAGTGACATCCTGTGGCAATTTTTATAGTATAAAATTTAAAAAATATTCCTGATGTATCGATTATTGCCACAGCATATATGTACATAAATATACCCTCTCATAATTTCTAAAACGTTTTATATGGCAATGTTATAAGTAAGAAGAATAATAGAATATTGACCCAAAAAACAAAAGTACATAAATTGTAATATCAAGTTAAAAGTGAACTAGAAATGTGCTTTCAACCAAAGACCATAATAATGGTTTGAATACTATAATTATGGCCCGATTTTAAATATTGCTAATGGTAATCTTTGATTATATAGTAGATAAAGATGACGCGTTTCAAGAAGACGGCCGAGGTAACATTTCATGAAAATTTAAACTAAAACCCATTAACCGGCATGAGAATTCGGAGGGTGATCTGGAATCTGTATACATGGAGGTGTTGTGAATTTAGAGCAAAACATACAAACATGGCCTTGGAAGCAAGAAAAGAGATGGCTGTATCACGGAAAAAAGTTTATTAGCCAAGCTTGTTGTCATCATTATGTCCCAACAAATGAACATTTGACATATGTCATGAAATACTTATTATATTTTAAAAGTTTTTTATATTTTTTAATTTATTTAATATGTATCAGATATTTATCCATAGAGACACGATGAAACAGAATGTTGAAGAGCAAACACTTTTCCACCATACCACATAAACAGATAACGAGGGCCCATGCAAGTAAATATTAAAAGAGGATGGTCGACCGTTTTGTTTTAAGCTGAGAGGAGCCCGTGTGCTTCTTAGGTGGCATTCTAATATTTTCTGATTTGATTTGGACAAAATAAACGACAATGGGTTGCTCTTGTATAAATAGCAGATGGGAGAAGCAAGCAATTCAAAGGTTTTTTTTTTTTTTCAGAGTCCAGTGGAAATGACTACCATCTTTTCATCCCTATAGGTTTTTACTACAATATTGGGTATATTATTAAATCATTTAATTTCAGGCCACATATATGATATAATTAAGGATTAATTTATTTCACTTATTGGAAAAACACAAGAGTAATAAGTGAAAAATATGTATACAAATTGAAAAAAAAAAACCTTTAAAAATCATTTTCTAAAACGGGAAGAAACATGCATGTTGGGGAGCCAAGTCTCAAAAACAATATCTCAAATACAACGTGTGGACTTGGGATTGGGACCTGCTGGGCTGGGCAGCCCGTGTCTGTCTTGCTAAAACCATATTTTATGCAGGGAAATGATCAAATGAAGTCTAAATAAAATTATATTTATAGATTTTGTTTCCTTTTCTATGTTAGAAAGCATTTTCTGAAATCAGTAATTTTGATTTAATTGGAAAAGTCAATTTCGTCCTTATGGAGATAGAATTGCTTAATTCTATTATTGATTTATTATGCAATTCTATTATTAATTTATTATTAATGTGTATTTATATTTTAATAACTTTTTAACTTATTATATAACATTATCTATATTTAATACGTCCACAAATTAAAATTATTTTTTTTATAAGTATTACTATATATTCTAAATGTAATATGAAATGAATGATCCATAAACGCTTCAAAATATTAGTCTATATCCATAAACATTTTTAAATATAAGAATCGGTTTATTCTAGCCAAAAAAATTTAAAAAACAAAAAGAATTAGGTTGTTTTTCTATTATTAACTTCATTTTATATCGTGTCTTTTCATACCAGTGATCTTTATAAGTGCAACCTCAACACGCATCTATCCATCTTTTAAAAAAAAATTATCAAATATATATTGTATGAAAAATAATATTCCCAAAATCCACCGCAACTACAAATTAAAATTTGTATATGTATGGGTATGATTCCGGATACAACGTTCACGTGCGTGCCGTGTGACTATCACGCTACACGTGACCTAGGGAAACAACACGTGCAAAGATGATCAAGAGAGAATCGTGTAGGAAGGAGGAGTAGGCAGTTTTTATAGGCTCTAACACACATGTGACAGGTGAGGAAACTAAAAAGCATCAACCTCACTAAGTACCACGAATATCGTGTGCGTTCATGAGTGAGTCAAGTAATCAATTCACAAAAATAGAAATCCGACAGCACAACGATGTTTGTCCAAGATTTCACTTATCCCCTAATGAGGTAAGAACTAAGGGTATTTATAGAGAATCTAGCTGTCAATATCGTCCGTCAGATGTGACAAACGACTAACGGCTAAGATGAGTCCTTCTCAAAGTGAATATAGATATGAGCTCCCTTGTGGATCCAGGCCCAATAAGGCCTTCATTTGCAATGTGTGTGAGCCGATTTGAGAAATGTTGGAATTGCGAAGGCCAATTCCAACAGATCCTACTCCAAGCCTTCCATGCCAATTCTCTCATGATCATCCCAATATAATTGGGCCTAACTCTATAAGTCTTGTGACTTTAACGCAGAGAGTTAAATCCAAATAATAAATCAAGCTTAAAACATTTATAATGAAATCCATACGTCTACATTTTGCCCCCTGACCAAAGTCTTTAGGGTCATATCGGAAGGATTTGGGCACTAATTAAGCCCTTTCAAATGACAAAAGTCTCATCCAGTGCATGTGCGCTATAACTTAGCTACACCGCTACTTGGTGTATCAGTTTCTTGATAGCTCGCAATGCAAAAGTTTAGTGAGACATTTTTTATTCACCAAACAATCAAATTTTCTTGGAGTACACCTTTGCAACATCGTATTATCTACACGAATTGCCCCATGTTGACATTCGTGTTTCTTTTAAAATATATATGTATATATTGGCATGCCTCCGTTGGTATGTGGTCTTTTGTTGAGATCTTAGTCCATTCCATCAGCTATTTAACAGCTAAGATCGCATGTCTTTCCATCTACTATCAATGGGAGACTAGCCTTTTCTAAATGTTGTAAGACAAGACAAAGGGCTTGTAAATGTCGACTAAAGGCAGCAAAACCTAAAGTCTTGGTGATGATTGCATGATCTTGGTGTAGATATTCATCTGCTAGTGCCCTGGCAAGAGATTTTGTAACATCATCTTGCAGTCTTGTATAAAATGCTGAAGCCTTAGGAGATATTTGTCTATAACCCTCTTTATTCTCATTGAACTTATAAAAAGAAGAAATCCTTTTCAAAGTTGCAGCATTGACATGGAGCATGTTTGCAGATAGACCACAAAGCTCCAAGAGAAAAGTGCATGAAGCAACCAAGACAGAATCCTCAAAATATAATATAGCAAGTGGCATAACTGAAGAAAGAAGTGATTCTTCACGTTGTATTACAAGGGCAAGAAGTGTTTGCATGTCTGACTAAACATTCGTCTGTCCATGTACTAAAGTAGCTGACTGCTCTAGTTTTAACTTTTGAATTTTCATACCAAGAAAGTAGTTAAAGGCAGCCAGTGAACATCCACAATGCAAGTAGTACTCAACACTTGAACCAGTTTCCTTTAAGGATGAATCATAAAGTTCATCTTCAATGTGCTTTTGAATTAGTGCTTCCTAGGTAATTTCGCTTAGATTGTGAGCTTCATCATAGTTCATGAAAAGATCAACATCTCCATTGACTGTCAGTGATTGTCTTATTTTTAATTATCGGTCTTGCTGCTTTGAACATAAGTTGTAATTTGCTGCAAGATCATATTCCGAGTGGCATTGGCTTAATTAGTGAACCTCACTCCCAAGTTACTGGTTGTATGAATATCTTGCTTGCATTTGTCTTGAAAACTTGGTTTTAGTATGTGCTTTATGGGTTGTTATGATATGAAGGTTAGAAATTTCGTAATGAATTTCAACCCTAATTCACTTAGAATTCCCCAAAACTCAAAAGATAAGAGTTGTAGATCACTTTCTCATATTTCCATAGGATTTTGAATCACATCAAAATGAGCTCATATGAGAGAAATATCTTTGATCTACCAAAATCTATCAAATCTGCCATGATCAGGTACCACTACTGTCATGCAGCAAATTCATAAAAAAAAACGGCCATCATACACTTAGAATTTCTTAAAACTCAAAACATAAAAGTTGTAGTTCTTTCCCTTAACATTTTAAATCACCTCAATAGGAGTTCTCGTGAGAGAGATATCCACATTTTCGTGAAGTTTGTCAGATATGCAAAATCAAGGATTTTTTGCTGTCGTGCAGCAACTTCATAAGGAAAACTGCATCGATTCGTTTCGAATCCACCAAAACTCAAAACACAAAAGTTTTAGATTTCCCTCTTATCTTTCCAAAGAATTTTTAATTACCCCAAACGAAGTTCATATGAGAGAGATGTGTGCAATTTACAAAACTATCTTAAATCTGCAATTTTTGAAGTCACCGCTGCACTTGTAGTGACTTCATGATGAAAACTGTATTGATGTGTTGAGAATTCATGAAAACTCTAAACATGAAAATTTTAGATATCCCTCTTATCTTTCTAAGGAATTTTGAATTACCTAAACGGAGTTCATATGAAAGATGTATACAATTTACAAAACTATCTCAAATATGCAATTTTTTGAAGTCACCGCTGCACTTGTAGTGACATCATGATGAAAACTGTATTGATGTGTTGCTAATTCATGAAAAATCAAACCATGAAAGTTTTAAATCTCCCTCTCTTCTTTCCATAGAATTTTGAATCGCCTCAAACGAAGCTTATATGAGAGAGATGTGCGCGATTTATAAAATAGTGTTAGAGCTGTCCTGTTTCATCTCAAAAGAAGCAACAAAAGTATAGAGTGTGTGGTTTTCCTCTTCATCTTTCAATAGGTAAGAAATGACCTTCAATGCCTTCGTACGAATCCAGCACTCCAATTAGTCAGAAACATCACATCTCATATCCATTCCTTGCATTCAAAGCGCACAGGCGTAGCTTCTTTCATTATCATTCTCCAGGTAGACATCCATATACATGGTTCCCAAATTTACAGCGATTGCAAAATTAAATGGAGAATCCATAAAAATCAACTCAGAGTAGGAAGGAGTAAAGCTTTCATTAGCTTTTCCAGGGGGAGTATTATATGGAGCATCCTCATTCATATGTTTCGGGTTCAACAGATCATATGTGGCGAAACTTTGCTTCCTTGTCCTATCAACATTGCTTCCTAACTGGGTGTTGTATTTGGTAAAATCAAATTGCCATTTCCCATTTGAAGTCCCCATGGGATGAACCTCCCTTGCACTAGAACATGGATTGGAAGCAAAATTCATAGATTTATGGCAGTCACTACAAACCCGGATATTTTCAATATTCGGATTGGCATTGGACCATGAGGTTTCTTGAGCAAAATAGTAAGCAAGAGCCAATTTTTCACTGTGACAATTAACAGAAGCTATCTTTTCTTCCCTATCTACATCATGAAGTACCAATCTTGAATCTAGGGAAAAGGCAACTTCACTCAAATCCTCAATCAACCTGTGCAACTTTTCATATATTTTAGCTGTTTCAGGATGAGTGCGATCTCCTGATACAAACTTCTGAACTTGATTATCAACTTCTACCCAACAATATGCAACAAGCTTCTTGACATTTCTTTTTCTCATGAGCAATCTAACAGATGCCACATCATTTCACCTTGCACAGGCAGCATACATGTTAGAAATAATGATTTATAGTTCAGCATTAAGCGGCTCCATATCAAATAGGTTCCTATCTGCTATCTCCCCATGCGCAATATCGCCCTTTATGGCACTTTCCATGCAGTTCATTGATTGAGTTGAAATACTTATGTCCTTGTTCAACTAGATTTGCATGGACATAAGCTGATAGAACAAATACAAATGTAATATCATCTGGTTTTTGACATTCATGCAACATCTTTTCATAGAGAGCCAAAGCTTCAAGGTCCTGATCGTTTTGTGCAAAGCCACCGATCTTGGCATTCCAGCAAACCACATTCCTAGAGGGCATTGAATAAAAAATGACTAAAGCATCTGCAGTGCTTCCACATTTATAGTACATGTCAATAAGAGTGGTAGAAACAAGCAGAGCACTATCTATTCCCATCAAGACTGTCTTCCCACAGACAGCCTGAGCAGTACACAAAGATGCCAATTTGGCACAGGAACTAACAGCGCTTGAGATAGTAAAACTATCGGGTTGAACATCCTCCAGCAGCATCTGGCTGAACCGCATCAAAGTTTCCTCCTCCTAACAATCATGGTTATCCAACGAACTTTATCCTTATCATGAAATTAGCTAAACAAGCTCATTGCTTCATCAAAGCATCCACTCTATACATAAGCATTCAGGATACTCGAAATGGCAACCTGATTAGCCTCCAAACCATTTAACCGCATTTCATTAAACACTAATTTAGCCTCATCCATTTTATGGGCTTTGCAAAAAGGCTTAATCAATGAATTATAAGTGACCATGTTAAGGGCAATTCCCTTGTCTTCCATTGTTCTCATGAGACTTAATTATTCTTTCACAAGCCTACCCTTTGCCAAAGCATGAATAACAGCGTTATAAACTTTTCTATCCGAATCAATGCCCATCGACTTCATTCTCTCAATGTTCCTTGCTTGGGTGACTTGCTGCATGTCATGCTCAGCAAAATGTATGCTTTGATCCATTGTCCTCTCATAGTACCAGTCTCCAACTACCTTTGCAACAGTTGTAATATTGATTACTAGGGAGTTACTTCTGAACCATGTTTCTTGCTATCTAGATTGGCAATGAACATAGCAAGCATCGATGAACATCCCTCTCCATAGGAACTAAAGCTAACCACATGAATCTATGAATCTATGTATTCATAACCATCAAGACAGTGACGCTTGCATGGTTGATCCATGAACTTTGAGTGTCCCCAACAGCCCACTTGGAGACATTGTGTCCAATTTAGACTTGTATGAATGTCAGGTGGTAGAGAAATCCATAACAGATGTTCAACCCATTCCCTCCGAACAAGATCACTCATATGATGAGTGGATGTTGGTAAAGCCACATCGAATTCCTAAAGCACAAAGTGGCCTAGCCTATAATTAAAAGCATTTTTAAGCCTATTTGACTAATTCCCTCCTGTTTTGTTTTCATTTGTTGGCGTGTTAGTTATCAACACGTAATAGACAAAAATTCCGCCAAAAGTTTGCAAAATTCCGTACTGCAAGTGATATGCTTGCTCGTTTTCAGCTGGTTGGTGGTGTGTATTTTAAACTTTACACACTCTGCATGCCAACATGCAAATCTGATAAAATATTCTACCATTTCGTACTGTAAGGATGTGGTTGTTCAAATTCGGTTGGTTGGTGCGACAAGAGATCGGCTTTTCCATGCTATTCCTCCTTGCTCCCATCTGATACAAAATCATTTTGTATCTTTTTTTTTCAATTTTAGTACGGCATGTGAAAAACCCTAAAAATATAGATGTAATTAAAAAAAAAGGAAAGAAAGGAATTAGCTTGAAAATATGGAAAAAAAAATTAAAACTTTTCAGTAAAGTGTAGAAACTAGTGGGTCAAGTTCAAACCTCTGAGTAGTTGAACTTTTAGTTGAGTAATTAACTTAATTAATTTAATTGAGTTAGAAATTGGATCATTATGTGTTAGAGATCACTCAATTCCATTCTAAACTCCTTGATTATTCAATTTCATATATTTTTTCATCAAAACAATTCTAGTTAGTTGATTGAAATCCTAACTAGACTCTTAAATTCAATAATTCCTTCTAAAGTCCTAAATCAAGGTTAATTAGTGTAAAATCATTAATTAACATTCCTAAATCCCAAAGGATTATTTAAAATACCTAAATTATCTTCTAAAATGTTTTCTCAAACCCTCACATGCTTAAGAACCCACTTACTCACTCACATGCTTCAAGATTTAATCCTAGCCTCTCATCTAATCTCTAACCTAATGCCACTATCTATAAAAGCTTCTTTATTTGGCAAAACCCTAACCCTACCACACACAAATCCACAAGCCACACTCCTATGGTCAGTTGCCTCCACAAACCAAAAATGTCATTTTTATTTCATCTTACACACTTGAGAGAAACCTAGGACAAATCTCTAGTCATATACCTTTGATCTTTACCAAAAATGGTTCTTTTATTCATCTAAACACATCCAAACTTCCAGCAACCTTACATAGCTGATCAAAGAGTGAAATCAACATAAAATAACCCCCATTTAGCAAGGAAAAGCCCAGGGCACAAAGAGGGAAATCTTCATCAAATTTAATTTGAAGTAGTGGTTGTGTATTGAAGTTTAACTTAATTTTAAGAGTATTAGGTAAGTAAACTTTGATTCTTTGATTGATTATGTTTTTATTTGATTTAAGATTTGAAAAACACTTAATGAACCTCTCGAACACTTGCTGCACGTGTAAGATATATATGTATATGATGATATATTTTGATGATTTTTGGATAATCATGTTAGATTTAGGTGTTAATGATGTTATAGTGAAGTATATTGCATATAATCATCTTATATATGTTGAATCCTTAATATATATTGATTATCACTTGATGAGCATGTATTTATAATATGAATAACCTGCTGTACATATTTAGAAATTCATGTTATGGATGTTCCATGTTGATATCTTTCATTGATTCATGTTAAAAATGAAGTTATATGATGATTTGAGCCTAAACTTGATGATTTTAACTTGTGTTATGATAGGATTATGATTAATCATGATTATTGACATATTTAGTATCATGTTTAGGTGTGATATTATGTTAATGGTATTCTGATCACGTTGTGAGCCAAGTTATGTGTTTTAAACTTGTATTTGGGCTATGTTCTGAAATTCCTGTTTCCCCTTTTAAAATCCGATTTTAAAAATAGTTTTAGCATAGTAAATGAGATTTAAAAACCGTGAAATTTTACAGGATTTTATTTCATTAAAATTAGTATAATTTAGGCTCAAGAATCACTTAAAAAGGTTAAGAATTGATGGAGTTATTAGTTGTGCAATAAAACATACCACCCAGTGGATTCTGTTTTGTTCCTGTTAGTTAGCCCAACTTCAAATTATCATAACTCATCCATACAGATTATTATCACTTGAATTAGGTACCAATAGAAATCTCTATGAGTCTAGTTTCTAACCCAACTGGAACCACTCAAAAATTCGTTCGGATGGCCCAGATATGCCCATTTTAGTAAAGTATGCGCAATCTGACTTTCAGGGAAAAATTGGACAGATTTGGTCCTTTGTGAAAAACGAATTCTTAAAAATAGTTATTGGGCTCTAAAAATCATACAAAAATTCATGGAAGTATTTTTATTGATTATCTTTCAAAAGAATTTATTTTACAGAAATCCGATATGATTTGGCGGCCCAAATAGCTAAAATGTGAGGATATACCATACTTTATGATGGGCTGGAACTATAGAGTAGTTTTTGGGCTTACAATCAAACCTAAATATTTTGTATCAATCTGAACCTATTCTAATATGGGCCTATCCATATCATATCAAGGTCCATATCCCTTAAAAATAAATCTAAAAATCAAACCCATGACTTTAGCTTAAACCCCATGGGTTTAAAAATAAAAATGAGGTCCATTACCCACTTTTACTCCAAGTGGACCTTACACCCAATACTTTAAGCACATCATCTAAGCTCCAAGAGTATTGACTCTTAATGGGTCCATATACATTTCATGGGCCTTATAGCTTAAATTATAACTTAGTTACTTATTGGGCCTAATAGGTTCACTCAAGGCCTAATATTCCTAAATAAGACATAATTCTAATCTTTTGGGCTTATCACATATATTTAGGTCCAATAACTTAATTAAACTCCTAATTGGACCAGTCCAATCATGAAGCCCAATTTAATTCTAAGCTTTATATATAGATTTCCTTAATGGGCCCAAGCCTACTTCAAGGCCCATTAACCTAATAAAGTGAAAATGATTAATAGTTATTTAATGGGCTTAACTAGTAAACCCTTAAGGCCCATTACTTCTAAATAAGATATTCAATTACATATGTCTTAATGGGCTTACTCTATATCTACTCCAAGCCCATTTCACCCTAAAATTTTGTAAAGTCTTATAAAGTTAAGGCGTTGTTCTAAAAGCTTAATACTTGATATAATTCTTTGTAAATGCTTAATCCTGATTTTGTTAAATCTTTTGTTAACAGATTCTTCTTTCTGTTATCCTTCGGACTTCTTCGAGTTTCCTTCTGTTATACAAGGTACGCAGTAACATGCGTGTTGCTTGTTAGGACAGGCATTAAAATGGTTAAAAACTTAAAGACGGCTTAATGATTAATTGCTTGTGTTTGGTCGGGCTCGGGCCGGAGAGTTCCGACGACCCCATTAGAGTCCAACTCTAATGTGGTAGAGTGTAGGCACTTAGGCCACCCTTGGTGGTACGGTGGCTAGCTGACGGGCCGGTACAGTAGCGGGGTAACGATTAACCCCATTGAAGAGAAGTTGCACAGCTGGAAGACTACGGTAATGGGCCCGTACCTTCACTGTGTAGATGGATTGGTTCGGTTAATGTCAGATAACGGCTGGAAAACCCGGACGATGCTAGTTTCTTCCAGGGTCTTCGGACCATATCTTCCAGGGTCTAAGGACCAAGCTTCCAGGATGTGACACCGGCTTGTCATATCACATCCCCCTTGTCGTGTGCGTATGCACGAAAGGATTTCCCTGCCCCGTGTTTGATTCGGAGTATGAGTGCTCCTGTGCTGGCTTAATTAAATACCTCAATTTATTGGTTGTGCTTGGTAGAATAAGTATGCTTGCATTCACGTCGCATGTGCTTGCGTTACTGTGTATTGGGCTTCGCCGCTCATTCTAATCATTTCAGGTACTGATTGTGTTTCTGGTGATGATGGCTATGATTCTGATGACCGCTATGACTTCTTGGGGTATGGTACCGACTTCGAGGAGTGTGCTGACGAGTTCTACGATTAGATGCGGGCATTGTTTTATGCTTACTGTTATGTTCTTTTGGAGAGCCTAGTGAGGACTCTACTGTTTTTGAGATACTTATACAGTTTTTGAGATACTGTTTACTTTTGGGGCGCCTGTGTGCGCAAGATTATTGTATTTTTTTTCATCACTTCTTATTTCGATACTATGGTTTTATGAGTTATTTACTCTTGTGAGTAATCTTTTTGAAATTGGTATCAAATGTTTTATTTCCGCTGCAGTTAAATATTTGTGAAAACTAATTAAAGAGTTTTCGAAAACTAAAATATGTTAGAAACTCACCGTAGTTTGTAGGAGCCTTTCGTGAATTACACTTAGTGATTCGCGGGCGGGCTGTTGCACCCTATCTCGGGGCGTGACAGTTTTAAAGTGGTATCAGAGCGGGTTATATCGACCCGACAATGAATTAGGATGCGATATTAGGACGGTGAGATACGGGTATGGGTAGAATAGGAATTTGTTGTGATCTTGTTTGTTGGCCTAAATAAAATGAAGTAAAATGGTTGATCACACTAAAGTTAACAACTTGACTTAAATTTACTTTCTACTTATACCTGTAAATGGATTAAACCGGATTATAGCATGATACCTGCTTGATGATATGTTTTATCTTGGTAAGTATGCATGAAAATGGACTTAACTCAAATATGGCTAAGTTAAGTAGGCACAAATAACTTAAAAAAAAAACACTAGGTCTTTTCCCCTCTTTACCTAGGAATAATTTGACTTAACAGTTGTTGTTGTGTTAGTGTTAGTCTAGATGGATAGAGGACGTAGAGTACCCAGACGACAGGATAGAGAGGATACCCCACCTCCTCCTCCACCCCCACCTGTTGCTCCTCCTCGGGATGACCCGGCTCAGATGTTAGGTTTGATGAGGGACATGGTAGTGATGCTCCAAACCACACAACAGCAGATCCAGAATCAGCAGCAGTTGATGATGCAACAGCAGCAGCAGTTCGCTCAGATGTTTGCTCAGGTTCCTCAGGGTGAGCCAGCTGCGGCTCAGAGACAGATACGCAGGGAGAGAGAGGTAAAGTGCCCTGAATTTGTGAAAATGGTTCCTAAGTTTTATGGTGATAAGACCGATCCGACCACCGCTGAGATATTTATTGAGGAGTTGGAGAAGTCCTTTGAAATTTGTGACATTCCGGATGATAAAAAGGTGAGTCTAGCCGTTTATCAGTTGAAAGAAGACGCCTATAACTGGTGGCGTGAGGCTAGAGGCAAGATTCAGGGGCTGCTTACATGGGAGAGATTTAAAGAGGCCTTTTTCTTAGAGTACTTCACAGCTTCTACTCGGGAGCAAATGATTTCAGACTGGCTTAGACTAAGGCAGGGCAGTAAGACAGTGGATGAGTACGAAGCTGAATTCAACCGACTGTTGCGGTTTGCTGGTGTTGGATAGGGAAGATGAGACCATGAAGATGCAGAAGTTTCAGGAGGGTCTGAATCCTGATTTGAGGATGGCTGTTAAGAATTTTGAGTTGACCACCTTATCTGCAGTCGCTCATAAGGCTAAGGTTATTGAGCAGAACAAGAAGGATTGCAGTTCCCAATTGGACAGGCAGGCTAAGTTTTTAGCAAGAGGCCCTTTTCTTCTTCTTTTGCCCCCAGAGTTCAGGGGAAGGGTGCTAAGAGTTTTAAGAAGACTTCCGGCTTTCAGAGTTCCGGTAAAAAGCCTAAGTATGACAAGAAGCCTGATCAGGTGGAGAAGCCTTCTCAGAGATTTCCTGACCCCCAGTGTGGGAGATGCTTTGGACCACACGATGTTTCAGCTTGTAAGTGGATACCAGGAGCTTGCTTCGCTTGTGGAAAGACAGGACATAAAGCCTCTGAGTGTAAGAACAAGGTTCTGAAGCCTATCTTTTGCATTACTTGTAAGCAGAGAGGTCATCATCAGTCGGAATGTAAGGAGAAGCCTAAGGGTTATAGCAGTGGCAATGGATCAAGCTATGGGAAAGGAAAAGCAGTGGCTAGAGTGTTTTCCCTCCAGCATGAGGAGTTGCCTACCGTTGACACCCTTGCAGGTACTTTATTAGTTTCTGCATGTGATGCTTATTGCTTAGTAGATACGGGTGCGACTCATTCTTGCATATCTGAAGAGTTTATGAGGTCTTGTGGTTTGAATGCTGATCTGTTATCTGATGCCTCCTTGTGTGTTAGTACACCTCTTGGTAGTGGTACAGTGTTAGGAAAAGTTTGTAAGAATGTTGATGTAATGCTATCTGATGTACTCCTACCGGTTGATATGCTTGTACTACCTATATCTGATTTTGATGTAATTCTTGGTATGAACTGGTTAAATCAGTATAGGGTTGTAATAGATTGTGCTAGAGCTGTTTTAAGTTTCAATCTAGAAGGTAGGGAGTTCAGTTGTGAGTTGTTGAGACAAAGACCCCCGTTTATGCCTTCGATGGAGCTTTGGGAGAGACCCCGGTTAGCAGCTTTATCTGTTGGTGAAGAGGAGTTGAAGCTTGACTCGGTCCCGATAGCAAGAGATTATGCGGATGTGTTTCCAGACGATTTACCTGGTTTACCCCCAGACCGGGAAATCGAGTTTGGAATCGACCTTATGCCAGGTACCGCTCCAATCGCCAAACAAGCTTACCGTATGGCACCTGCCGAGCTTCGAGAGTTGCAGAAGCAGATCGATGAGCTGAAAGACAAAGGTTTTATCAGACCAAGTATTTCTCCTTGGGGAGCACCGGTTCTTTTTGTAAAGAAGAAGGACGGAAGCATGAGACTCTGTATAGACTATAGAGAGTTGAATCAAGTGACGATCAAGAATCGATATCCGTTGCCGAGAATTGACGATCTCTTCGATCAGTTGAGCAGTGCAGCTGTTTTCTCTAAGATCGACTTAAGATCCGGATATCATCAGTTGAAAATACGACCGCAGGATGTACCTAAGACTGCGTTTCGTACGAGGTATGGACACTACGAGTTCCTGGTTATGCCTTTCGGCTTGACTAATGCACCTGCAGTGTTCATGGATTTGATGAATAGAGTGTTCAGCGACTACTTGGACAAGTTCATCATAGTCTTCATCGACGACATCCTGGTCTACTCTAAGGATCGGAAGGAACATGAAAGACACCTGAAGATGGTTCTGACAAGGTTACGAGAAAGAAAGCTTTATGCTAAGTTCATCATATCACATCCCCCTTGTCATATCTTCCAGGGTCTAAGGACCAAGCTTCCAGGATGTGACACCGGCTTGTCATATCACATCCCCCTTGTCGTGTACGTATGCACGAAAGGATTTCCCTGCCCCGTGTTTGATTCGGAGTATGAGTGCTCCTGTGCTGGCTTAATTAAATACCTCAATTTATTGGTTGTGCTTGGTAGAATAAGTATGCTTGCATTCATGTCGCATGTGCTTGCGTTACTGTGTATTGGGCTTCGCTGCTCATTCTAATCATTTCAGGTACTGATTGTGTTTCTGGTGATGATGGCTATGATTCTGATGACCGCTATGACTTCTTGGGGTATGGTACCGACTTCGAGGAGTGTGCTGACGAGTTCTACGATTAGATGCGGGCATTGTTTTATGCTTACTGTTATGTTCTTTTGGAGAGCCTAGTGAGGACTCTACTGTTTTTGAGATACTTATACAATTTTTGAGATACTGTTTACTTTTAAGGCGCCTGTGTGCGCAAGATTATTGTATTTTTTTTTCATCACTTCTTATTTCGATACTATGGTTTTATGAGTTATTTACTCTTGTGAGTAATCTTTTTGAAATTGGTATCAAATGTTTTATTTCCACTGCAGTTAAATATTTGTGAAAACTAATTAAAGAGTTTTCAAAAACTAAAATATGTTAGAAACTCACCGTAGTTTGTAGGAGCCTTTCGTGAATTACACTTAGTGATTCGCGGGCGGGCTGTTGCACCCTATCTCGGGGCGTGACACTTATATTGTTGTAGGTCTCCTTGGGTGAGACCAGGGAGCGGGCTAGACACTTCACCAAGAGGAATGATGAAACCATGGTAGAGTACAGGTTGAGATTGAGGGAATTGTGTGAAGACTTCGCTTTTGCCAGGCACCCCCGAACCATAGGGGAAATGTATAAATTGTGGAAGGAACCGTTGTGGTCGACCGATTGAGGTATGATCCCATGGGGAGAAGAAGTTGGACTAAGTTGGAGACGATTTATACCCTAGAAAGAATCATGGTGGAGTATGGACGGGAGCCTATGACTAGGGAGGCTACCTTTATCTTGAAGAATGGGGGAAACCGGACCCCTCCGGATTTTAGGGTGTGGATCCCTATAGGACCCCTATATGTGTATGCCCATGACAATTTGTATGACCACCATGACTGGAACATAGCTGATGCATGGAACCATATCACCTGGCATGCGGTTTATTTAGACATTCTCCCACCCCGAGTGATAGCTCCACCCCCAGCCACTGACATAGGTATGCAATTGAATGGTGCACCTGTGATCGAAGAGAATGAGGAAGAGGAGGAAGAAGAAGAAGAGGATCCCGAGGAGGATCCTAATTGGGAGGAAAATGTAGTTCCTAGAACCCCTACCCCACCCGTCAAGCTGGAAGCGGAAGTGAATCCGGAACCCAACCAAATTGTATGGGATTTTAATCGGGAGTTGGAGATACCAGATAGTGGGAGGGTAGAACCCGAGTTTAATCCAATGATATGGAGAGATGTTTATATGGAGGGTGAGAATCCACCTGTGCTTGACCTAGCAGTAGTAGAACCCATGGCCCCTGAGCCTATGGAAGTTGAGAATGTGGGTGGAGAACCTGTGAGAGAGCCTGAAGTGGTGGAGACCCAAGTGAGTGAACCTGAGGTAAGAGGTGATGAGAATGGAGTGAGCCCGAGGGAAGGGCAAAGAACGGAGGAAGAGGAAGAAAGTGAAGACCAAGAGCCTTTGGTCCGACCTACTAGGAAGCGGAGGATGACTACGAGGGAATACCTTAGTTTGTTTGTCCGACAGGACGACGGTGGTTCTTCTAGCAGGAGACGACCTCCTAGCTCAACCTCCGAAGACACTAGTGATGAGTAGAGGCCGAGATGATAGCTAACCCATGAAGTCCAAGTGAAGTCTTGATTTTTCTTATTTTGTAGTAGGCAATGCGGGATGCTAATTTGCCTTAGGATTTCAGGATAGCTAGTATTTTGTTGCTTATTTTTCCTTGTATTTTGTTATGCTTTCGGGAATAGGGAAAATGTTTAGAATCGGAATTAGAGTATAGCTGGCCAAATTTTGGGGACAAAGATCTTGATGTAATATTTTGTATGGCTCACTAAAGTAATGAAGGATCATGTTTATTTCAAAGGAAAGGAGTGGTGAAAAGCATGCATGCTAGACATGAGACATAAAGAACATTAACCGCATATAAATTGCATGAGCATTCATTCATTCACGCTAATATTATGAGATTTCAACTTGTTACCTTATGTATGAGTTCTTTTGTTCTCCTTGTAATTATATGAAATTCTATTTCTTTTTAAGTTGATTTCCGAATTCTCGCAAATTTTGAATCTTGTTAACAAACTAAGTTTCTTAAAAATTTAAGACATCCTAAGAATACTAAAATCTATTAACAATGTATAAACAGACGAAACCGACGGATTCAGAATCGGGAACAAGGGTCTATCCCGAACGAAGCCGATCAACCAGCCGCACCTCCACCTAATCCTCAAGGAGTTGCTCCTCAGAATCAGCAAGGGGATGTGCTAAATGCGATTGGACAGCTAGCCAATCTTCTGAACACATTCATCTGGAATCAAAACCCGGTTCAGAACCCACACCAAGGACAAAGTGTCCGGGATTATGCCCTACACCCACCACCTGCAGACCATTAGGAAGCAACTGCCGAGGTACCGGCTCCACAGGAGGAGCATTCCTATAATGTGCCCTTGCCACCACCCCCACCATACAGAAGACCCCACCGAAGCTCCTTACTGGACTTCATTAAGAGTAATCGGTATTTTGATGGAGCGTTTGGTAAACCGGATGAGGCCGAGGACTGGTTAGCTCAAATTGAGCGATCTTTTGCCGCATATGAAATTCCACCTTACTTACAAGTGGAATATAGAACATATATGTTAAGGTATAATGCAAGGGCCTGGTGGGACTCTAAGAGAAGAAGCTTGCTTTCCCCGATTACATGGGAATCTTTTCGCCGGGAATTTTTGGATAATTACTTCCCCTCCAGCTTAAGGGTAAAGTATAGTGCTGACTTTCTCCACGTGAAACAAAAGGGGAGAACGGTGGAACAGTATGAGACTGAGTTCGTCTACCTGCTACAATATGCACTTGAGTCTTTCAGGGATAGTGAAAAGCTGAAGAAGCAAGTATTTTTGGGTGGCTTAGACGAGGAGTTGCGGATCAAATTGGAAGAGTTTGGGGTAAGGACATACCCTGAGATGGTAGAGAAGGCCCGAGTGATTGAAGGGGCCAGAAAAAGGAAATACCAAGAACCTGACAGGAGGGTATTTGGAAAAAGGCCGATCGACTTCTCGAGTTCAGGATTCAAGGGAAAAAGGTACAGACCGTACCATGGGTTTAAAGATGACTCTAGTAGCAAGCCGACCCAGGCTAAGGCCAATGTCTCCTGTTGGAAATGTAAGGGGGCACATGCCCCTAGGCAATGCCAGTTGTTGAAGAACAAATGTTATTTCTGTGGCGATGCTGGCCATATGGTTTATACGTGCCCGAAGAAGCTGGCCATGACTTGCTTTATTTGCAAGGAGAAGGGGCACTTAGCCTCTGAATGTTCCCAACGGAAAAGTGTGCTTGCTCGACCCTTTGGAACCTCAAGCAATACCAACCCCCTGAGGTTGGGAAATAAAAGTGGGAGCCGCGCAGCATCGGCCATGCATGGCATGAGGTTATATAACTTCAAAGGCCAGTAGATGGTAGAGGAAGATGAGGAGGAGGAAGTGGAGTTGGTAGCTTTGGATCAAAGCGAAGGCGCCGATGGCGGCCTAGTGATAGGTTAGTAACAGAAACCTTCTCAAGTTAAATTTCGATGTATTTATTTGAATTGTTGTCTGGATGAAATTATATATGTTATGGAAAGCTGGAAGTAAGAACCTTAGGTAGGTAGCTTTGAGAGTGTTGTAGGATTGATGAGTGATGGATATTTGTTGACCTCAGACACATACGGGTGAATAGCGTGGAGGCTTATGTTTTATTTGACACGGGAGCAACACATTCGTTCATCACCACTAGTTTGGCTAATCAAATTGAATTACCTATAGCCACAACTACTGCTAGTTTGAGGATTAAGACACCTACCAGGAGCGTTGTGTCAACCCGAGAATTGATAAAGGATTGTCCATTAGAAGTTCATGGACACCACTCCAAAAGTGATTTAATAATATTGGAGATGAATAAATACGAAGTTATCCTCGGGATGAGTTGGCTAAGCAAGGTAAAAGCAATAGTGGATTGTCAAAAGAAGACAGTGAGTTTCTATGATCAATTGGGGAAAAAGTAGAATTCGTGGGAGAAACCCTAGTCCCAAGAAGGTTTGGGCTAAACTCGTTTGAGTTGATGATGGAGGATGAAGAGATAATACCGACTGAAGGTGTCTTGGATGAAGAGGAAACCCGTGAAGGAAGGGATATACCAATGGTAAATGAATATTTGGATATGTTTCCAGAAATTTTACTAAGATTACCACCAAAAAGAGAAATTGATTTTGAGATTGTTTTAGCTCCAAACACCGAACTTGTCACGTCCCATAGGGTATCCTAAACGTAACAGCTCGCCACATACTAAATAAGACTCTCGAGTTCCCTACCCGAGCCCTTCGGGAGTCTTAAGTAGATGTAAAGCGTTCCTTTACGACAATAGAATACTTCAACAAATGGAGTTAAACAGTTTAATGAGGCATTCATTAGCCAAAGATAATAAATCAAAACGCATAATTATAGTTTACAAAATCTAAGGGGCATTCCCCCGCAAAATAATAACAAGTCCATTACAGTCATCCAGAGTCCTTAGTTTCCAACGGAAGTCTATACAAAAGAAATGAAGTAAACTTCTAAGGGAAACTCCTAGCACCGGTACCTATGTTGTGGCTTGCCTCGGTCTAAGCCATATAAACTCGTTCTGCAATAGATAAAAGATATGGGGGCGTAAGCTAACTAGCTTAGTGAGTAATAACTTCCATAACACAATTATGTACAATTCATTCAAACAAGTGATTATTCAAGCAAGTGTATGCACCAAACAAATGAGTTCAACAAACATATGACCAACCGGAAATCATATGTAGATGGACTTGCACCCTCCATCCTGGGTTAGCAGATTAACGAATCCTGCGGTACGACGCCATTTAAGCTCAGTCAACTAACAATATTTCGTTTTATGGATCACGATTAACCAACAAATTCGTTTTATGGATCACGAATAACCAACATATTCGTTTTATGGATCACGAAAAACTAACCAATGCGAATGCTCCAACCCCATCGTGATATGAATGAATCCAATTTACAATTGATGTCGAATATACATTAGTACAATTCTTTTAGGTGACCATCAAGTATTCACAGACATTCAATATAAGATACTAGCTAATCAGTCAATAGCTTAACACCCAGTTTTGATATTCCTTAAGTTCCATTCCACACATCAGCAGTAGACAACATATATAATTCCCATATACCCCATCACGCATATCCGATTTCTTTTTATCTTTGCCTACACCACTAGTGCCACTACATTATAATCACATTCATTAATTGAGAGATGAAGTAAAACTCACTTGGCCATTGGACGCCAGTCTCTCTAGTAGTAGTAATCGGGCGGTAGGGTGTCGTCTTGCTCGGGATCACCTACCAAGTAAGAATAATCCTAATGAGATTCTCATCATGTAGCTAATCCAAACTATGCATCTAGACTAGGTGAATTCGGAATTCTCGCTATTTGCGAAAGTTCCGACTTAAAACGGCCATAACTTGGTCATTTTAACTCGGAATTTCGCAAATTTTATATCGATCTCTATCTACTTAGAAAGATCTATCTATTTCTAATATTAAATTCAAGTTTTGAAAATAGTAAGATCACGGAACAGTGGGATCAGTTCTGTTCTGCCCCTTTCTCAATTCCGAAAAATTGTCTCGCTTTTGATAAAAATGTTCCTAGTTAATGATTCATAGATGATTGGTACGGAAATGAATTCCTAGCATGAATGCCATGTAATGAACTCAATATATGCATGGTCATGATGATTTTGTGATAATAAACTCTTATGAACTCCTAAGTGTTAGAAAATTCCATAAAGGTTATTTCTAAGAAACCATTCTTCCACTTTACACTCCTTAGGGTTTCTTTGATTTTTAATCTTGTAATTCACTTGTTATCTAAATAAAAATGAGTCCCTAAAGTCTATATTAATCATGGCCTTCATTCATGCATAAAAATTCCCATTTTTCATTTGGTAAACATGTCTTTAAACAAGCTTCTTGTAAAAATCCGAATTTTGAAATTTCATTTCTTGCATTTTTCTTATGGAAAACTTGTCTAATGAATTAAAAAGTGAAGCTCTAATATATATATTATCTAAGGACTTCATTTAGCTTCTAAAACATCCAATTTAGACTTAGATACTAAGAGTTCTTGTAGGCATGAACCTAAGTTACGAATTTGACTATTGATCCACATATCAATATTTTTTATTCTAACTCCACTACTTGTTTTACATTCCTATCATGCCTAAACTCATCCAAACTTATGAAAATCATTCTTTCAAGATATCTACTTCACATACCCTTCATTTTTCATATGAAATATGAGTTCAAAAGTGATTTTGGTGGTTTTTAAAATAGGGTTTCCATTTCATCCGAATTTCCAACATTTCATATTTGACAAAACCTTTTCTTTTTCAATGTTCGTGCCTTCTATATATGAAGATCCATTCTCTAACATATCTTTACATGAACAAGACTACATTTTTATGATCATCAATGCATGGAAATAAAAATAACCCTATGATCATACATGTACATGAAGTTGTGGATGTCTAAACTTTAGATCTACTAAATATAATGCATGAATCATAGATCTCATGGCATGAACATCAATATATACAAGATCTCTACTTTACATGCATGAACAAGATGATATTTCAACCAAAACTCTTCCAAATACTAGATCCGCTTCTTGTGATGGCTTGAGATTCTTGTAGTAGTGTTTTCATGTCCCTTGCTCATGCTCATTGGGATTTAAATGAGAAAACACACAAGAATGATCTTGCCATTACAAGATTTAGGATGAACAAGACTTAAATATACATACCAAAAGAGGATCAAAGGAGAAATGAAGGAGGAAACAAGTTGGAAATGTGAGAGGAAGGGGGAGAGGGGGCTCACGGCACAAGGGGGAAAAAGGAGAGAGTTTTTACTCTTTGTAAAAATTGAAAACAAGAAGAAATGAAGAGAGAGAGAGAGAAATATGCATATATGAAGTGAATTAGGGTTTTAGTTAATAAATTTGAGTTAAAATAAATCAATGGAGAGGGAAAGACAAGGGTGGGGTGGGGGTGGGGTTGGCGCCGGCCACTTAGGTAGTGTGTATGTGTTTGAAAAATTTGATATTTTGTAATTTAGTAAATTAAAATGTAATAAATGTGATAATTATTTAAGAGACAAAATTTTTTGGAAAAGAAAATTGAAATGAGTAGTTGTAAGGATGTAAGGATAGGGTATGGGTAGTGTGTAGTGTAGGTTGTACTTGTGAATAGTAGACAAGACATCTACTTTACCGGTTGTACCGAAAACACGGGAAAAGCTATAACTGTAATTTTTATAGCTTGGAAAATTATAAAATTGATATTTTTGGAATCCTTATAAAATTACGGTTCTAATAAATATTCCGGAACATTTTTCTGAATCCGTGGTCCAGGGCACGCTTTTCCGTAATTGAGCTCGGGAAGGCCCGAAATTGAAAAATTCCCGAATTTAAAACTTTCAAAGGTTTAAAATGCACTTTAGAACAATAATTCAACTTCATTTACTTTATAAAATTTCTTTTATTATGAAACCGAAGGAAAGCCGGATTTAGGGTTCCTAGGTTCATCCACTGGACTCAAACTGGACCGAAATAGGGTTTCGCTTCCAACTCCCGGGGTTTCTTAACTACTGAGAATACCGGGGTTTACAGAACCGATATCCAAAGCACCATACCGGATGGCACCGGCTGAGTTGAAAGAGCTAAAGGAACAATTACAAGAACTTCTGGATAAAAAATTCATAAAACCAAGTGTGTTGCCATGGGGCACACCTGTTCTGTTTGTAAAGAAGAAGGATGGATCGATGAGACTATGTATCGATTATCGTGAGTTAAATAAGGTAATTATCAAGAATCGATACCCTCTGCCAAGAATTGATGATTTGTTCGATCAACTGCAAGGGGCTTGTGTGTTTTCACGTATTGATTTGTGTTCGGGATGTCATCAATTGAGGATAAAGCCTGAGGATGTACCAAAGACGGCTTTTCGTACTCATTATGGACACTACGAGTTTTTAGTGATGTCGTTCGGGTTGACTAATGCACCAGCCGCATTTATGGACCTTATGAACAGAGTTTATAAGCCACTTTTGGATAAATGTGTGATAGTTTTCATAGACGACATCCTAATATATTCGAAGACCAAAAAGCAACACGAGGAACATCTTCGTTTGGCGTTACAAGCCTTAAGGGACAACAAGCTGTACGCCAAATTGTCCAAATGTGATTTTTGGTTGGACAGAATATCTTTTCTTGGACATGTGGTAACCGGTGAGGGGATATCAATTGACCTTAAAAAGATCAAGGCGGCGGTAGAATGGAACCCGCCGCAAACGGTTACTGAAGTAAGAAGTTTCTTGGGATTAGCTGGCTACTATCACAAGTTTGTGAAGGATTTCTCTAAGATAGCCAAGCCACTAACTCAATTGACTCAAAAGAATGAGAAATTTGTTTGGATGGACAAGAGGGAACAGAGCTTTCAGGAATTGAAACGACGATTGGTATCGGCACCAATCTTGGTTTTACCGGACCCGGAAAAGTCCTATACTGTGCATAGCGACGCCTCAAGGAATGGCCTTGGATGTGTATTAATGCAGGAAGGGAAGGTTATTGCATATGCTTCCCGACAATTGAGACCCCATGAGCAGAACTACCCTACACATGATCTGCAATTGGCTGCAGTTGTTTTCGCCTTGAAGCTATGGAGACATTATTTATATGGATAGAGGTGTGAGATATACACGGATCATAAAAGTTTTAAATATCAGTTCACACAAAAGGAACTAAATATGAGACAAAGGAGATGGCTAGAATTAATAAAAGATTATGATCTGGGAATAAATTACTGTCCATGGAAGGTTAATGCCATCGCAAATGCCTTAAGTCGGAAAAATTATGGTGAGGTAGCTGCCTTGATCACAAGTCAAAAGGATCTGATTAAGAATTTTGAAAAGTTAAGGATCGAATTCTTAGACAGAAGTGCGGAGCTGGAGATAGCCAACCTAGCACTGGAACCGACCCTAATAGAAAGGATCAAAGAAGCTCAACGGTATGACAAAGTAATACAAAAGATCAAAAGGGAAACCCAAGTAGGAAAGTACCTTGATTTTGCAACAGATGATGAAGATGTGATCCGAATGAAAGGAAGGTTGTGTGTACCAGAGGACGAGGAGTTGAGGAAGGAAATAATGAGTGAAGCTCACAACTCCGGATATACCGTACATCCGGGAGGTACCAAGATCTGAAAAGCCGCTATTGGTGGAATGGCATGAAGCGATGTGGTGAATTATGTAATGAAATGTCCGATTTGCCAACAAGTGAAGGTAAAGCACACATACGGGTGGATTGCTGAAGCCTTTACCAATTCCTGAGTGGAAGTGGGATCAGATATCTATGGATTTTGTGTGTGGATTTCCCAAGACTCTTCTGGTTTGTGATGCAGTATGGGTAATAGTGGATCGGTT